>JAVKPL010011068.1:67500-117697 GCA_032173675.1 Gastrolobium villosum | reverse complement strand
TCCTGATTTTTTGTGTCCGCAGTAACTTTTTCTTTTTTTATGTAATATTACATATGTATTATCCAGAAAAGAAACATCTTATTGGAAAAAAATTTAAGAGAGCAAGTACGTATACACCGCCAAGTAAGCAGAGGAGGAAAAATGGATGACCCGCCCCGCTTTATTTTTTAAAGTGGGCTGAAAATTATTGTGTAGTATTAATTACAAATATTGTGGCATGGACTACGCTGATAAAAAGTGAAAATTATTGTGTAGTATTAATTACAAATATTTAGTTACATCCGATCAGGTTGTGTTAGACGTTTTGGTTTTTTCTATGTAGTGTGGCCCATCACCATCGACATCGTCCATCGATAGAATGTTGTCTTATTTGTATACTTTCTTTTATGGGTTTATCATCTATCATTTAGCATGACCATAAAAATTTCCTACACTCACAACACTTTATGGGGTCCGCAGCAAAAAAAAAACTTCGGCACGTAAAACGAATCTCTATAACATAACACAATCACTTTTCCTAAAACATAACTCTGATAAAACCTTCTTCTATTAATAGTTGATCCTACAAGAACAGTCCGTGTTTTTCCCAATGGAATGCCCTACTCTACAAACCCATTTTTATACTCTCAAGTTGGGTAACAAAGATCAACATTTTAACTTTTCAAAAAAAAAAAAAAAAGATCAACATTTTAATTAATCCGTCTTCCAAAATAATTCTCATTTAAGGTTTCGAATAAGACTTAAAAAAACGTCATTAAATTCTTTTGATTTTTAAAAAATATAATTTCATTTAACTAACTAAATTATCCTCTTACACAATCAATGTTTAGATGAGATACCAAAAAAAAAAAGGATAAAACTAAAAAAAATAAAATAATGAATGCCTTTTAAATTTTCTAAAGTGACAAATAACTTTAAAAAAAAAAACATCGATTTTTTTTTATTTCTTAAGAATAGATTTCACTTTCCTATTTTTAAAGTATTTGCACATGAAACGGAGAAAACAAAATAGAAAATTGTCCCAAAACTAAAAAGGAAAAAAATTGAAAATTCAATAGTAAATTAAGAGTTTAAAGTTAAAAAACAGCAGGTGATTTAAAATTTGAAAAATGCCATGTGTAAAAATAGTTTTTTTTCCTAATACGTAAATAATTGAAACAACTTTTGCTCACTCCTCACTTTGGTTTCATCCATGTTACCAAGAAAATTAAATAATAATAAGAGGAAGAAGAAAAAAGATAGAAAAACAAATGCAACAGAAGAACGACTAAACTAGTTAAGCAAGAACTCAAAATATTATGGCCCACATTTTATTAGATGGGTTGGAATGTCCTTTCAATTTTGGGTCCAATAATTTTAGGTATTTTCCAAATCACTAACCTTTTAAATCCCGCAAAATTGATGGCAAATTTGAAACAAACAAACAAACTATAACAACCTTTTACTTCGAATTTCTGATTTATTTGCTAATATTTCTGATCTTTCATCATGCATGACAGCACTTTTCACAATAGCTAATGTTTATGAAAAGAAATAGCAAATTTTCCCTTACTTTGTGGTCTGATGACAAATTATTTTCTTACACGAGGTGAGTATTTGAACTGGGTCGGCCCTTCTGAAGTGCCTGATCTTCGAGAAGAGATCACCGTGAGGATTTGATTACTATTTTTGCTGGTTGATGTGCCTTGTTTGCTTACTTTTGGCAGGTTTGTCTTTGTTTGCTTCCATTTATGTTATTCTGTGATTTGATGTTATTATTTGTGGTTGTGACAATTAGCAGTGTACTGCTATTTTTGGATTTGATATTAATACTGTATTCATGGATAATTTGAGGCTATTAGATTTGTGTTATGGGTAATATATCATTATATCATTGTTGAATGTTAACTTGTTGGATAATTTCATGCCTGAGACCTATTGGATTTGTGTTACAGTACTATATCATTATTTGTCATAGTGTTTGATTATTGGATAATTTGAGTCTTGTTATATTATGTTATTGTAGTGAATTTGTACTAAATTGTCTTTTAATCGTGTAGTTATTGGCCTGCTTAAAAGGCCTAGCTTGATGTCATATTTAGTGGTCTATATGCTTATTTAAAAGTGCTAGCTCATTGACCTCTGACCTTTTTAAAGCCTTAATGCTAAGTAAATCTTTAAATAAGTTTCTAGGTCAAGCCAAGCTTAAACAAAAAAGGCTTTATCAAGTAATAGTTCAGGCCTAAGCCGTGGGTTTGAGAAATAGACCAGACTTGTTCAAGGTGAAGACTAGCTTAGTCCAGTGTTTCCGTGCCTACTTAATGGGACTATATGGATCTTTATGTGAAATCACACAAATATCAAAGAGCTTGTGAGTGAAGACTATCCCTTGAAATTCAATTCATTTCAGTTACCTTTATTTCTCTTAAAATCAGACAAAATGAAGAAGTGATTTATAGGCTTGCCTCAATACATTCTTTTACATTGATTGATAAACGAGTAGCTCAAAAGTCATGTTTGATGACATGCATCTGCAGTTATAAAAGAAACTTCAAATTGGAACTAGAGGGGAACGAAGCTTCATAGGAAAATGCAGCATGAATATGATAGATATAAGTATTAATAGGGCACAAAAAAGAAAAGAAAAAAAAACAGATTGTTTGAAGATGTAAAGAATCCTTGGACATGGCTGAAAGAGTCTAATTTATCGCCTTTGGAAGTTGAAGACCTTGATTGAGACAGCAAAAATAAATGCAAAGAGAACTCCACCAAGAACCACAGCTGCACAAACTCCTATGAAGTCATGCTTGAAGTCAAAATAATTTCTTATGAACTCTTGCACGAATATTTTCTGATTCCATCATGTTGGTTATATCTCCGTATTGTGATGCAACCAACCCATATATGGTCCAGGCCAGAGGACATGCCCAATAGTACCACCTCCACCATACAGGAATTCTCTGTAGTCAGAATGGTGAGAAAATGAAAAATATCAATAAGCATCAACATAAATACATCTGTTGTATCTGTAACTACTTGTCTCTTAATTATTTCTAACTACTTGTCTCTTTGATTAGTGTGATGTCTCTTTGATTAGTGTGGTGTCTCTTTGGTTAGTGTGATGTCTCTTTGTTACTGTGTATTTTATTTATTACCTCATCTCCTTAACTACTTTGTAATCTGTATATAATGAACCCTTTGGGTGTCAATCAATATATGAAAAAGTATATTTCAGTCCTATATTTCTACATGGTATCAGAGCAGGTTATCCTGTGATTATTTTGTAAACCTCCACGTTCATCTCTCCTTTTCTTTTCATTTTTTTTTTTTTTTCACCGTTCCCTACTATAACTCAGAAATCGTATCTGGACCCCTTCAATCACGAAACCAAGGCCACCATTGGACTCAGCAGCCATTTCCGAGTCGACCCACGTCAGCCCCGTCGCCGGAAAGTCTCCCACGCGCCGCCACGCGCCGCCACAGCAGGACTGCCTTCCCGGCGCGTGTAAGCCACGCGCCGCCTTGCCGGACTCCGTTTGCCACGCGGCTTTCACAGAACGATTCGCCTGGCCTCCCTCTTCCTGTTCTGAGGTTTTAAATCTCGATTGGAGCACTTTTCTTGCTGGGTCCAGTTGGTTCCTCTTCGGTTCTTTGATTCTGTCCCTGTTCTGAGTTCTTTTTTTTAACAATGGAAGTTGAAAATATTGAGGTTGAGAATAAGCATTCTGAAAAATTATCCGGTAATATTTCCGGTGTTTCTTCATCTTTCGGAGACAACCCAGCTATACAGATCACTAACCACCGTTTAAACGGTAAAAATTATGTGCAATGGCATCAATCTGTCAAGCTGTTTATCCAAGCAAAAGGGAAAATGGGGTATCTTGATGGAAAAAAGGAAAAACCTGGAGCTGATGAACCTGATTATGATAAATGGATGACTGAAAATGCCTTGGTCATGACCTGGTTGACTAACTCTATGGATCCTGATATCAGTCAAACTTATTTGTTTCTTGATACGGCTCAGGAAATTTGGGATGCCGTTAAAGAATATTATTCTGACCTGGGCAATGCTTCTCAGGCTTTTGAACTCAACACCAAGGTAAGAGAGTTACATCAAGAGGGGATGTCTGTTACTGAATACTTTCTTGCTTTAAAAACTCTGTGGCAGGAGTTGGACCTTTATGATGCAGCAGATCTTCAAGGTTTAGAAGCCAATGCAAGGTTTAAAAGTTACTTAGAGAAAAGACGTCTCTATGATTTTCTTGCTGGCCTTAATCGTGATCTTGATGATGTTCGTGGAAGAATATTGGGGCAGAACCCATTACCTTCCATTGCAGCTGCTTTTTCTATGGTACGACGGGAAGAACTTCGCCGAAAGGTAATGTTGGGGGACAAGAACTCTAAATCCTCCGATGTATCTGCTTTAGTAGCAAAACATACTCCTCGTTCCCCTTGTGATGCAAAACGTTCTGACCGATGGTGTTCTCACTGCAATAAGAGTGGTCACACTCGCGAAAAATGTTGGGAAATTCATGGAAAACCACCAAACTGGAAAGCAAAGGGGCCAAATAAGAGTCGTGCTTATCAAATCTCTTCTGATGATAAGGGTGAAGAGTCTCGTGCCTCTCCAAATTCCGATGGTGTATTCATTCCTAAAGCTCAGTATGAGCACTTTCAGAAAGTGATGTCTAAATCTGCTGAAGCAACTAGTCATGTTGCTCAACAAGGTATGGCACTCCATGTTGATCATAGTAGTCGTTGGATTCTTGATTCAGGAGCTTCTGATCATATGACAGGTAATGCATCCTTGTTTTGTTCTTATATCCCTTATTATCACCAGTCACGAATAAGGACTGCTGATGGTAGTTTCTCTACTATTGCGGGAAAGGGATCCATTAAGCTCTCTGAACATATTACTCTGAATTCTGTCCTTCATGTCCCTTCTCTTACTTGTAACTTGATCTCTATTAGTAAACTTTCCTCTGAATTGCATTGTGTTGCTAAATTCTCTGCCAAAACCTGTGTTTTTCAGGAACAGGATTCGGGGATGATGATTGGCAGTGCTAGAGAGGAAGAAGGGCTTTACTATTTTGAAGAAGATTCTCATGAAAAGAGATTTTTTGCAAACCACTCTTTATGTTTATCAGACGATTGTAATGATGTCTTGTTGTGGCATCGTCGTTTAGGACACCCAAATTTCTTTTATCTTCAAAAGTTGTTTCCAAACTTATTTATCAATAAAAAACCAAGTTCCTTTTTTTGTGAGGATTGTCAGTTTGCCAAACACTCTCGAGTTTCTTATTCTCCCAGAGATTATCATGTTTCGTCTCCATTTACATTGATTCATAGTGATATTTGGGGGCCAGCTCGTGAAAAAAATATATCTGGAACTCGTTGGTTTATTACCTTCATTGATGATCATTCTAGAGTATGCTGGGTATATCTTCTAAAGGATAAGTCTGAAGCGGCAGCCACTTTTAAAAAATTTCATGCTATGGTACAAACTCAATTCCAGACCTCTATCCAAATCCTGCGAACTGACAACGGTACTGAATATTTTAATTCTGTTCTTGGTGATTACCTAACCAAGCAAGGCATTATCCATCAAAGTTCTTGTCCTAACACCCCTCAACAAAATGGGGTGGCTGAAAGAAAAAATAGACATCTCATTGAAGTTGCTAGAGCCCTCTTGTTTTCAATGCATGTCCCTAAATACCTGTGGGGGGAGGCCGTCTTGACTGCCTCATATCTCATCAATCGGATGCCCTCTCGTGTCCTAAATTTTCATTCTCCCATTTTTTGCCTTACCCGCTCTTTTCCCTCCTTTCGGGCTCTCTCTTATATTCCTCCAAAGTTGTTTGGCTGTGTAGTTTTTGTTCATATTCCTCAACATCAAAGGTCCAAACTTGACCCAAAGTCTATTAGATGTGTTTTCATAGGGTACCCTCCTAATCAAAAAGGTTACAAGTGCTACTCACCTTCTCTTCGAAAGGTCTTTGTTTCTATGGATGTTACCTTTTATGAAACACAATCTTTTTTTCCCTCGACTTCTCTTCAGGGGGAGTCTATCGGTGTAAAAGAAGACAAGTCTTGGATTCCAAATAATTCTTCTGTCTTACCTTTACCTTTGGAAACATCTGTTGTTCCTTTACCTTTGGAGACAGGGGGAGCTAATGTACAGGAGACAAGGACAGGAATTGTACCAGAGACTGGAGATCCTCCCGGTAAATGGGGAAAATTCTACAGCAGGCGTAAATCTCCTCAAGATCCTCTAGACTGCCAGGATTCTGACCCGTGTCCTAGTTCCAGCAATCCACTTGAGAACACTGGTACAGCTGACCTAGATATGCCTATTGCCCTTCGAAAAGGTACTAGATCTTGCACTGCTCATCCTATTTCTCATCACATTTCATATGAAAAGTTGTCTCCAGGTTTTCGTGCTTTCAACACTATATTAGACGGTACAAAAATACCAAAAAATATCCAAGAGGCACTTAATGACCCTAAATGGAGGGATGCTGTCTTTGAAGAAATGGATGCACTTAAAAAAAATGGAACTTGGGAGTCCGTGGTACTTCCCAGAGGAAAGAAAACTGTAGGTTGCAAGTGGGTGTTCACAATAAAATTTAATGCAGATAACAGCATCAACAAATATAAGGCCAGATTGGTTGCCAAAGGATTTACCCAGACTTATGGGATAGACTATCAGGAGACGTTTGCTCCTGTTGCCAAACTTAATTCTATCCGAGTCCTACTATCACTTGCTGCCAACCTTGATTGGCCCTTGCATCAATTGGACGTAAAGAATGCTTTCTTAAATGGGGATTTACATGAGGAAGTTTACATGGATCCACCACCTGGTTTTGAAGAAGGAGATGGTTCTGTATGCATGTTGAAGAAGTCTCTTTATGGACTTAAACAATCCCCTAGAGAGTGGTTTGAAAAATTTACTCGTGCTGTTAAAGAAAGGGGATTTATCCAAGCTCAGACTGATCACACTTTATTTTTTAAACACTCCGATAGTGGCAAAATTGCTATCCTCATTGTTTATGTTGATGACATAATTGTCACAGGTGATGACTGGGAGGAAATAAAATCTTTAAAGGGGGGTTTAGCTAATCTGTTTGAACTAAAGGATCTTGGATCTCTCAAATATTTCCTTGGAATGGAAATTGCTCGTAGCAAAGCTGGAATTTCCTTATCTCAAAAGAAATATATCCTAGACCTGCTACAAGAAACAGGTATGCTTGGGTGCAAGCCTGCAGAAACTCCAGTTGAACCCAATATTAAATTGGGAATTGAAGATGGAAAGGATGTTGACAGGGAGCAGTACCAAAGGTTGGTAGGGAAGCTGATCTATTTATCTCACACTCGACCTGATATTGCATTTGCCGTTAGCATGGTTAGCCAATTCATGCATTCTCCTAAGGAAAAGCACCTTAGTGCGGTTTATAGAATTCTCAAGTACCTCAAAAACACACCTGGTCGAGGAATGCTCTTTAAAAAAGGACACAAGAGGATGATAGAAATCTATACAGATGCTGATTGGGCTGGCTCTGCATTAGACCGAAGATCCACTTCAGGATATTGTACCTATGTATGGGGAAATCTTGTGACCTGGAGAAGTAAAAAACAAACTGTTGTTGCCAAAAGCAGTGCAGAAGCAGAATTTCGAGCGTTAGCTCATGGTATTTGTGAAGGAATCTGGTTAAGAAGACTTCTTGAAGAATTAAAGATATCTTATTCTCTACCTGTGAGACTCTATTGTGATAATAAGGCTGCTGTCAGTATTGCTCAAAATCCTGTTCATCATGACAGAACCAAACATGTGGAGGTTGATCGTCATTTTATCAAAGAAAAATTGGAGGAGGGTAGTGTATGTTTGTCATATATACCTACCAAGGAGCAAACAGCCGACATTCTCACCAAAGGATTACACAAACCCATCTTTGAGGATTTAATTAGCAAGTTGGGGATGATCAATATATATCTCCCAACTTGAGGGGGAGTGTAGAATATTCTAGAGTCTCTTAATTATTTCTAACTACTTGTCTCTTTGATTAGTGTGATGTCTCTTTGATTAGTGTGGTGTCTCTTTGGTTAGTGTGATGTCTCTTTGGTTACTGTGTATTTTATTTATTACCTCATCTCCTTAACTACTTTGTAATCTGTATATAATGAACCCTTTGGGTGTCAATCAATATATGAAAAAGTATATTTCAGTCCTATATTTCTACAGTATCCATGCATAGATATTATTCAATGCATTCAAAGGTTGGCAACACTTACAGGTCGTGGGACGACAAATCCTGAAAAGAGGTTCCAAATGGCATAAAATGCAGCAGCCACAATTGCAGCAACATGGTGATTTGGGGTAACTGCCACAGCCATCATGCCATAGAAGGTGTAGTAGCACAATGTGAAGTACATGAAAAACATATACCAAAAGAATTTCTCTGGAGTCCACTCAAAACCAATCATGGCATAAACTATGACACCATATGTTGCAGATTGGGCAAGAATATAAGGTAGCTCTATTATAACCTGTGACAAAAGGGAATGAGTAGTTTAACATGGATATATAATTATATATTCAAACTCGTACAATTGCTTTTTGTACGATGGTGATTTTATTACCTGTGCAAGTGCATAGGGTAAGGCAGAATACATTCCCGCTGATCTTTCTCTATAAAAGACAGTTCTTTCAACTGCTACCACTGGTTGTACAGAAGCGGCATTTTGGACCCCAAGGAAGATAACAGCATTATACATTGAACCGATGGAATTAAACAGATCTTGTCTGTTTGAGCTGGAAGTCACCAAAAGGAATTAAATTCAAGTGGAACAACAAAATTTACTAACTCTGATATGTCTTACTTTTAAATTACTAAGGTTTGACTTACTGTTTGCTTCCGAGGTCCCAGAACATTGTTCCTAAAAGCAAGGCTATGATAGTAGTGGAGAAAAATCTCACAGCAGTGTATGGCGGATTGCGCCAATATGACCAATGTTGTTTCCATAAGCAAGCCAAGCATTGGACCCAAAGTGACTGGGAGTATTTAGTTGGGAAATGAAGATCCTTTGAACCAAGAGCTGGGTTACTCAGTTCTGCTATAAGTTGCTTGTTTCTCCTGAAGAACAATGTATAACAATCTAAGACTTTTATGAATATTATCATAGGTGTTATAGTTAATAAATTCGTAACCTAACATATTAACTTACCTATATAGCTCAGAGTTCTTGTATATCTCATGAAAATCAACACCTAAAGTAAGTTCTTGAGCTGAAGTTGTAACTTCCAACATCCAAGTTGCTGGGTTATACCCATCTTTGATTTTACTAGCCCCTTCAATGCTCTGAACAATAGAAAATACTATAAAAGTTATTACCAAGAAGAATTATGGCTATCCATTGTAATAATATTGAATTTAAGTTGTATCCAACCTCAAAATACTTGATCAATTGATTAGAATGACGACCCAATGGCCCAACATATATTTCCTGCCCTCCGCGCTTCATTAAGAATAACTAGAATCTCATGTAATATGTATCAGATTCAAGTCCAACAAAAGAAGAACTATAAAACACATCATTTTATCATATCATCTCACCTCATCAAAAGCTTCAAATATGTCAATGCTTGGCTGATGGATAGTGCAAACAACTGTTCGTCCTGTGTCAACAGTGTTTCTGACAGTTCTCATAACAATTGCAGCAGCTCTTGCATCTAATCCAGAAGTTGGTTCGTCCATAAAAATTATGGATGGGTTAGCCACTAATTCAACTGCAATAGTTAGCCTTTTGCGTTGTTCAGTTGAAAGACCATTTACAGTTGGCAAACCAACCAGTGAGTTCCTCAATGGTTTCAACTCCACGAGTTCCATGACTTCCTCAATGAACATCTACAACAATTTGTTAGATCCAAAAGTAAGAACAATCATTCTACAAGTTCAAAAAATCAGTTGTCTCTATTAATAAACAACTTAAACTTTGAATATATTTTTGGACATTACTAAATTTAAGTAAAATGAAAAACTATAAGGTGTCTTGAGCAGCAAGTAACTAACCTTCCTAGTATTGGAATCAACTTCTGCTGGTAAACGAAGCCATGCTGAGTAAAGCAAGGACTCGTGGACAGTAACATGAGGAGAATGGATATCATTCTGCTCACAGTAACCAGAGATCCGAGCAAATGTTTCTTGCTTTTTCGGATAGCCAGAAACTTTTATGCTTCCATCTATATACCCACCAGTTTTCCTACCGGCTAAAACATCCATCAAAGTAGTTTTGCCAGCTCCACTTACACCCATCAAGGCTGTAAGAACACCAGGCCTAAATGCACCACTAACGCCCTTCAAAAGCACTAACTTGTCCCCCATTACACCTTGATCCTTCATTTCCTGTGAGTTGAAATTCCAAGAGTTAGGGTTCAAATTGTTTTGGACTAAAGCTAAGTTGAAATAAAAACACTATTAGAAACCCAATCGTTAGTTATAACTTTGGGTCTTATAAGAGTTATGTTATAAGAAAAGTGAATGTGTTATGTTATAGAGATTCGTTTTGCGTGCCGGAGTTTTTTTTTTTGTTGTTGCGGCCCCACAAAATGTTGAGTGTAAGAAATTTTTTCTGGTCATGTTAAATTATAGATGATAAACCCTATAACTTTGGAAGTGACTTACCTGTGGCATGTCAACGGAGTATGAAATTTGATCAAAGGTGATACAATATGGTTCAAAAGGAAGAACCATTCCTCTTCTCTCTCTGTTGTTGGAAACCACAACAGCATTAGCTCTTCCGTCTCTTTCTGCATGACAGTTGAAAAAAATTTCAGCTTCTAATCTAATCACATATTAGGAATCACTAACTCACTCTTGAAAATAGTATGCATGCACTAAGTGTTCATAAGAGATATAAATAAGATGGATCACCTAGCTGCGGTAATTCAACTTCTCTGTCTCTTTCATTAGGTGTATTGCCTTCTAATTCCTCAGTTATTGTTGCTTGTGGCTTATCAAATGCTGCAAAAGTCATGTACATTTGTTAATAAACTTCTGCATCGCCACAAGAATCTTAAATAACCAAACGTCAAGATACTTACGATTGAGGTAAGTGAGAGCCACAGTGTATATAATGTTGAAAAGGAAAATAAATCCAATCAATGCTCCAATCCCTATCCAATACCAATATGCATGTGTGAAGAACCCACGCGACTCCAAAACTTGAATTCCCAGTGTCACATTTGAATTTGGTGTAAACTGTAATTGAAGAGCAAATGAGTTAGGTATACACATTTCTGAACTGAAAGTAAATTAAAAGTTGCAAGATTAAGAAATTACATGGTTCCAACTATTTCCAAGGAATTCATTCACCATTATAGCATTTTGCCCATACATTAAAGGTGAAATCCAGTAACCCCAAATCCACCATCTCTTGATATCCTCTGTTTCATTGCCAATAAAATGATAGAAGCATTAATATCAAATTCTATCATGTGATAAATGCAACAAATTTGTTACATCTTTGCTTGCACTCACTTCTTGACAAAATAAAGCCGCCCAATGCAAAAAGTATGAGAAGTGCAAAGGACCCAAATGTGTTAGCCACAGTCATGTCCCTTCCCAATGCTGCAATAGCTCGAAATAATCCAGAAGCCATTTGGTTTATCAATACTAGCACAAGGTACTGCTTTAACAATCTGCATAAAAAATGAGACTTAGCACCATAAGTAACACTACAAGAAAACAAGCAGAACTAGTGTTCATTCTTCTTTACCTGCCAACATTTGGATCAAATCCAATCACATAATAGGTGAGAAATACCCAAACAGCAGCTTCTACAAATGTAATAGGGATCTTGAGGATCCACGAGGGAATGGCATATGCCCATGGAGGAAAAAATGAAAGGTCTCGTTGCTTGTAGAAAACAGGAAGCTTTACGATGGTCATTGAATGCTCGGCCATTCCATTAAACATGAGCATTATTACTGAAAAGAATAGAGCACCAGAATAAACACCTCCATCATTCAAGGAATCCCGGTGCATCTCGGTTCGTAGAAAGAGTGTCATTGACAAAATTGCCATTGTAGCAAGCTAAAAAGCATTGAGAGAAAAATCAAAAGTTAAAACCATGTATGCCAAACAATTATAAGTTCAAAAGCATTTATTTATATAAAACAACTAGAAACCCACTTGGAATAGCTTGAAGATGTAAACGAATGAATTCCTTTTCATGAGCAAATACTCTCTTGAGAAGTTAGCCTTTAGTAGCTCCTTCTTGTTAACACCATACTTTTTTGTGGTTAATGCAGCTGGGTGGTTCTTAGTCTTGTCAAATGGAATTGCAAGCTCATCTCCAATTGCCATTCCAATGTGGAATGATTGAAATGCCTCGGCAAATTGAGTTACAGTTACAAACCTGTATGGTTCATCTCTGCGCATCCAATACTGTTCTTGATCCTTTCTTGAAGTTACCTGTTGGAAGATTAAGATTGTATCATATATTTACATAACCTGCATCAAAAATATCAAATGAGGGAAACATGAGATAAAGTTTGGCTTACTTCTTGAAGGAAGTCAGCAACACCTTTCCTCTCAGGACACTTAAAACCCATAGATTCAAAAAAGTCAAGAACATGTTCACGGGGTCCTTGGTAGACAATTTCACCATCAGAGATAAGAATAATATCATCAAAAAGCTCATAAGTCTCCGGTGCTGGCTGGAGCAGAGAGATAACTGCGGTTCCATTAAAAATGTGAACATATTGCCTAAGAGATTTCACAATTTGAAAAGTTGTCGAACTGTCCAAGCCAGTAGATATTTCATCCATGAATAGAGCATTTTCTGGTCCAACCAGCATCTCCCCTGTAGTAACTCGCTTCCTTTGTCCTCCAGAGATACCACGCAGCATCTCATCCCCTACCATAGTATCAGCACATATATCCAACCCCAAAATCTGCAAAATTTTGAAGTAAATATCTTTCGGCTTCACTACATAGACAATCTTAGGAAACTGTACAGCATGAGAGAACCTTATTCTTTTATTACCTTCAGTACATAATCTGTTACCAGGCTTGCCTCTTGGCCTTCAGCTGCAATTGCCTGGTATATATATCAGATGCAAAGACATTATATCCAAAACTAAAGAAATCGCATGTTTTAGTGCAATAAAGATTGATAATAGCTTCTGTATCACCTTCATGAAGACATCAATATCTGAGTTTGGCTTAATATTAGCTTCTTTTTCTCTTCTAGACAACTCAGATAGCATGTCTGTGGATCACAGAAAATTATTAAACAGTTATACTAAAGTTAGACCCCGAATATGATATGAAGAAATTACCATGATGAAAAAAAGAAGGCAAGGATTGGAATAAAAAATGGCTAACCATAACGTGATCCAACTCCTTGGCACCTTGCTGAGAAAGCCAAGGTTTCCCTTACGGTCATTTCTCCAATATGAACATCATGCTGGCTAATATATGCAGCAGTTCTCTGAGGTACAAACTCGTCCATTCCATGCCCGTTATAAGTCACTCTCCCAGACACCTGGAGGACACAAGGGCATCCAAATTGAATCAAAACTATCAATTTCTAATAGAATACTAATGAAAACAATAAATAGTTATAAAATTAAGTGGAATGGTTTCTCACCTTCAGATTTGAATCAAGCTTTCCTGACAAGGCCAAAAGGAGTGTGGTCTTTCCAGAACTTGGAGGACCAAGCAGGAGTGTCATCCTGCGAGGTTTGATGATTCCACTAACATCTTTAAGGATAGTCACATGTTTCTTTTTGCCTGAGAGAATATGGAGACAAGCAAAGAATTTCTAGAAGAGCAAAGAGAAAAAGTTTGTTAGAGAATGAGACTAATTGTAGAACAAAGAAATAATACAACAAAACTAACTTAAAAACACAAATTTTGAGGAGCTAGAATGTGCCGAAAATTACCTCCACTATATTAGTAGCAAAGTTCACGAAAGTGGGTAAAGCTCTGCTTCCCACATAAACCTCTGCCTCAACATTCAGGTGCTGAAATCTAACTTCAATTGTTGGAATATCAATCCCAACTCTGACAGAATTTGAAAAAGAAATGTGGCAAAGAGAGAGAGAGATGATTACGTTATGAGAAAAAAAGAAAAAAAAAAGCTTTGAAGAATCAAACAGCAAAGAAGCAAGAGCAATGCATCCTTATTCTTTACCTATCAATTCGTTGCTTGAGCTCCAACAAAAACTTCTCATTGTCTTCTTCAACGACGTTGATCAACCTATCTAGCAGCTTCTGTTTTTCTTGAAACCCAAGTTCAGTTATATCAATCTCATTCGAGACTCCACGTGATGTGGTCAACAACCCTTTCCTCAAACGGTTGTAAGTAGGAAGCTTTTCAAGTGCAGCCCATTTCAGAGATTCTTCATCGTCTTCTTCATGCCGCGAGGACCTCGAGAAAACATCCATGTTTCTGTTTCTCCTAGAACTGCTTCCTCGTAGACTATTACTTGCTCTGTATATATTACTTCCCTCCATTGCTGTCACCAAGTCAACAATTATCAAAGCCAACAACTTTTGCAACTTTAGCTCAAACCCACCAAAACCCAGAAGCCTTTTTCTTCTTCAAAGCTAATGCAGTTACAAACTGCTATGGTGGGAACCAGAGAAAAATGTTATTTGCAACAACTGCAAAAACCCGGAATATGTAACATTACTTTTCTTCTAAGAAATATACAACAAAGAGAAAGAGCTAAACATGAGAACCCTGAAGAGGATGAAAAGATCAAGTGGTTCTTTCAGATGTATATTCAGCTTTCTTTACAATGAAAATGAAATGGGAAAACATGCTTATTTATTATACCTTAATAGTTGATGGTGATACTGAGTGATGTGTCTCTAATGTGCATTTTTTTTTTCTTTGGTTATTTTGTTCTCACATGTAACGTATGGAAAGTCAAAATTTGTTCGATAATGAGGTATACGTGGGAAACAAAATGTGATTGAGAACAATTTGTCAAACACATTGTGACAGTAGGTACCGATTTATACCGTAATATTAATGTTGTTACCTTCGTCCTATTGACAGTGTTTCTTCTTCATTTAAAAGAAAACTGTGTGTATGACATGCACCGAACTTTGTACGATTGCCTAATTATTATCGTTTTGCAATCACACAAGGCTTACCTCTATGTGAGAAACCTCTGTGTATGAACGCCCTTCCCGAACTGATCTCCTATGACTCACAATACGATGTCTTGTACTTCAAGCAAACCTTCTAGACTACTCTTAAGGGGAAAAGAAAGTGTTTGGACTTTTTTTTTTTTTTTCAGATCTGTACTTACCTCAATAATTATGATTTATCCTTCTAACAAACCTTCTAGAAAGTGTGTGTTTCTAGTAAGTGTGTGAAATCTCTTTTTTTCATATATGGAATTATGACTCCTCAATAATTATGACTCTTCAATAATTATGATTTATCCTTCTAGTTAGCCTTCTAGAAAGTGTGTGGGCTTTTTTTTTTTTTTTCAGATCTGATCTTACCTCAATAATTATGATTTATTCTTCCAGCAAACCTTCTAGACTATTCTCAAGGGAGAAGAGAAAGTGTGTGAACTCTTTTTTTTTAAGATATGGACTTACCTCGATAATTATGACTCCTCAATAATTATGACGAGGCAATGACTAAAGTTGTGATATATATATATATATATGTTTTATAATTCTTATTTAAAATTTTCCTCAATAATTGTGATATATATATATATATATAGGGATAAATAAGAATCGTGTCCTAGGTAAAAAGTTGGTGTCATGTAACCACACTACACACGAGAAAAATCACTGAACACATTGCCTCTTCATTTTTTTTATTATTATTTAACTTGTTGTTTATTTTGTAGGAAAAAAAATTTCGACCATGTTACATGACGAAACCAAAGACTATATATATATATATATATATATATATATATATATATATATATATATATATATATATATATATATATGGGTAACAAAAAAATACTAAAATCCCAAAACGAATTTCTATAACATAACACAAATATTTTTCCTACAACATAACTTTTATAAAACTCATATATATAGGTACCAAAAAAATACTAACCCAACCATTTATAAGTTCTTAACTTTTTACACAAATTGTTTATACTGAGTGATGTCTCTAATGTGCATTTTTTTTTTTTTTTTTGTGTTCCACGTGTAACGTACACAAAGTCAAAAATTGTTCGGTGATGAGGTTACATGGAAAACACGTTCTGATAACAAATTATGAAACACATTGGGAAAGCAGGTATCAATGTATACCGTAATATTAATTGCGACAGTAGGTACCGATATATACCGTAATATTAATGTTGCTACCTTAGTTATATGGGATTTATATTTTTTTTATGTTAAATGAGAATTGAAATCTTATATTGACAGTTTTTAAATGGAAATCGAAAAATGTGTAGGAAAGTTTGAATTCTCATGTTAAATGAGAAATATAAAACCCTACTTATATTGACAGTTTTTAAATGGATCTGCATGACATGGCACCGAACTTTGTTTATGATGCTGAAACTGAAGAATGGATGTTAGTTGAGAGTTGAAATTTGAACACTCCTCTTGTCAACCTCGTTAAGAGACTAAGAGAGTAGTTACCTAGATTTTTTTTTATTTTTTTTTTCAATTCTTACATAAATTGCAATCTAGAATAAATAAGAAGCCCAAAAGATTTTATCATGAAGAAAACTCATTTATGAAGCATATCTTAGCAATTCTCTCAAAAGTCAACAAAGGTTGTTAGGCCACTTACTCTCAAATCAATTGAAAAGCTTGTAGCACTATCATTTGCAAGGACAACCCCTGAAGCTGCAAGAAAGACATCTTCTTCTACATGAAAAACCTGTTTGTCATAGGCTAAAGTTGCATCAAAACACTTGTTTTGTGGAGGATCACATAATCAGTCCCAAAAAAAAAAATGGTTCTGATCAAATGAAACTATAAAAATTTGTTGTTTACATTGTATCCACTTTAAATGTAAACTTTTATTTTATTTTTAGAAGAATTGTAAATGTAAACTTGTATACATTACTTATAAGTTATAATATAATTTTTGTCCCTGTTTATTAGATTTGTTATTAATTTAGCCTTTATATTATGTTTAAAATTTGGTATGTGCTTGAATTGGTTTAATTAAAAACAATAACAAATTTCTGTACATTTTGCTTTTTGAGAGAGATCTTAAAATATTTTTTCCTAAGTTGTCGTCAGTACAGACAAGGAAATCTTTTTAAAGGGATATTTTGGAATTCTTATAATTTTAAAAATATCAAATATATCGTTAAAAAAAAATATGATATTGTAACAACCAATTATATTACTACCAATCAACTTTACCGTTAGATCAATTATTTTGATCCAACAGTTATATTTATTTCTATCTTTATATGGTTATGATTTCCCATATTTAATGTGAAATCATTAAATATGGAAAATCATTACAATACAAAGGTATAAATAAATATTAAATATTAAGAATCATAACCATACAAAGATGAAAATAAATATAACCGTTGGATCAGAATAATTGATTTAACGGTGAAATTGATTGGTAGTAACATTGGTAGTAACACTTGTTACAGTATCATTTCCTTTTTCTTAACGATATATTTGATATTTTTAAAATTATAAGAATTCCAAAATATCCCTTTAAAAAGATTTCCTTGTCTGTACTGACGCCAACTTAGGAAAAAATATTTTAAGATCTTTCTCAAAAAGCAAAATGTAGAAGATTTGTTAGTGTTTTTAATTAAACCAATTCAAACACATACCAAATTTTAAACATAATATAAAGGCTAAATTAATAACAAATCTCATGAACAGGGACAAAAAATATATTATAACTTATAAGTAATGTATACAAGTTTATCAAAAAAAAATGTATACAAGTTTACATTTACAATTCTTCTAAAAATAAAATAAAATAAAAGTTTACATTTAAAGTAGATACAATATAACTAACAAATTTTTATAGTTTCTTTTGATCAGAACCATTTTTTTTTTTTTTTTGGGACTGATTATGTGATCCTCCACAACGCAAGTGTTTTGATGCAACTTTAGCATATGACAAACAGGTTTTTCATGTAGAAGATGTCTTTCTTGCAGCCTCGGGGTGTCCTAGCAAATGGTAATGCTAAGTTGTGTTACTTAAATAATATTGTTAAAAATGGAACGATATTGTAACTTGTGTCACTATCAAGTTACTACCAATTAATCTCATCGTTATATCAATTATGTTGATCCAACGGTCATATTTATTTTCATCTTTGTATGGTAATGATTTCTCAAATTTAATACTTTATATTTATTTCCACCTTTGTATATTTATAATTTCACATATTTAATGTTTTCACTTTAAATATGGGGAATCATAACCATACAAATATAAAAATAAATATAACCGTTGGATCAACATAGATCTAACGGTGAAATTGATTGGTAGTAACGTAATTTGGTTGTTACAATATCCTTCCCCTTGTTAAAAACATAAATTTCTCTTTACTTTTCAATTTTGGTAACTTTTGAAAATAAAACAATAAAAGGAATGCTGATTAATCACTCAAAAAAAATCTAAATTATAATCCAAAATTCATAATGTTTACTAAAAACTCTAGCATTTAAGCAATATTTATGGACAATATCACTCGAATATTTAAGTTTTTAGAAACTACAATCATGACGCTATTATTATGGGAAAAAAATTGATATTTTTGAATTTTTATAAATTTTGAAAAAAATTGAATTAAATATTATTTAAATTAATACATTTAATCTAAATTTTAAAAATAATAATAATTGTGTCATAATTTTAATTATTAGATTTTAATTATTATTTACGATACTAATCAATATTTCGTGAAGTGGGGGATAAAAATGGGAGAAATAATGAATTTTGAAATAGATGATCAAGATTTTTTTATTTTATTTTTTTATTTTGGTGAAAATGATCAAGAATTCAAGATGGTGCCATCGTGACATCCTTTTGATAAAAAAAAATTGTAACATTCATTTTTAATTTGGTCATTATTCTTCACAATAATTGTCTATTAAATTTAAAGGTAAAAGTGTTTCTCCTCTCCGACGACATAACTTATGTCATTCATTCTCATATAGATGTGAGATTCACACCTTTATATTTTTTTGTCCACTCTCTCCTCTTTTATCTATCTCTTTCTCTTACTTAAAATGACACAACTTTACATCCTTTAAAATGATACACATTTTTCCCAAATTTAAAATATGATAACGGCGACAAATGAGATACCAGAATTTAAAAAGATTGTACAAAAATTTAATATATTTTTCTTTTTCAATGACATAGAGTTATGACATTTTAAGTGAGTGAAAGACACAAACTAATTTTTTTTAATTTAAATTAAAAAAAAAATCACTCACTTTCCTCTCTCTAATTTTCATTACTTGTATGTTTCTCTCTCACTTCAAGTGATATAATTTTATGTCATTTAATAAGATAAACATAAAACCCATAAATATTAAATTAAAAATGAGTGTTGCAAATAATAATAATAATATATTTAAACATAATGAAATAAAAAAAAATAGTAGAACTGTTTTAGAATAATTTTTCAAAGAAAAGATTCCTCTCACTGGAAAAAAAAATTCAAGAGAGGAAGTTGTCAATTTGCGCGAGTCTAAAACATAGTTATGCAAAAAAAAAAATATAGAAAATAACAAGCGAAGGATATTGTAACAACGAATTAGTGTTACTACCAATCAGATTCACCGTTAGATCGATTATATTGATCCAACAGTTATATTTATTTCTATCTTTGTATGAGTATGATTCCAAAAGTTAATACTTTATATTTATTTCTGCCTTTGTATGGTTATGATTTCTCATAGATGAAAATAAATATAATTGTTGGATCAACAGAATCGATCTAACACTGAAATTAATTTGTAGTAACATTGGTAATAACACTAATTAATTGTTACAATATCTTACCCTATAATAATAATAATAATAATAATAATAATAATCATCTGCCTAAAACAAAGAGAACCAACGCATAAAAAAATTAAAACAAAAAAATCAAAAAACAAAGGGGTAGTAGAGAACTTATTTCTTTTGTTGAAATGGAAATGGAGTGATGTAAAGGACAAACATAAAACTCATAAATATTAAATTAAAAATGAGTGTTGCAAATAATAATAATAATATATTTAAACATAATAAAATAAAATAAAATAGTATAACTGTTTTAGAATAATTTTTCAAAGAAAAGATTCCTCTCACTGGAAAAAAAATTCAAGAGAGGAAGTTGTCAATTTGCGCGAGTCTAAAACATAGTTATGCAAAATATATATATATATATATATATATATATATATATATATATATATAATAATAAGGAAAGGATATTCTAACAACGAATTAGTGTTACTATCAATCAATTTCACCGTTAGATCGATTATATTGATCCAACGGTTATATTTATTTCTATCTTTGTATGAGTATGATTCCAAAAGTTAATACTTTATATTTATTTTTGCCTTTGTATGGTTATGATTTCTCATAGATAAAAATAAATATAACTGTTGGATCCACAGAATCGATCTAACAGTGAAATTAATTTGTAGTAACATTGGTAGTAACACTAATTAATTGTTACAATATCATACCCCATAATAATAATAATAATAATAATAATAATAATAATAATAATAATATGCCTAAAACAAAGAGAATCAACGCATAAAAAAAAATTAAAACAAAAAAATCAAAAACAAAGGGGTAGTAGAGAACTTATTTCTTTTGTTAAAATGGAAATGGAGTGAATGCAGATAAGTTATCTACATTCGCTTCCAAAACGATGTCATTTTGGGTTGAAAATTTAAAAAATATTATTTAAAATGACTATTATAATCCTGAAATAAATTATAATCACAAAAATATCTTGATTTCCGCCTCAAAACAACGTCGTTTTGGGCTCAATGTAGATAATATCTACATGGCGAACACAATGCAAATATATGTAAAGTCTTAAAATAATGACATTTGTGAATGAAAAGTAGCAAACGAACAAACTTGACATGAAAGAAATCAAGAATGTGCAAAGGGGTTTTGATATCAAGAAATCAAGAATGGTCACAGGGGTTTTCATACCAAAAAGCTCAAGAAATTATTGAATGGTCACAATCTCAATCTAGCGAAGTACAGCAAGGCATGAGCTGCTAGAACATTATAGTAGGGAACTAATCAGCAACAATTAGAGTATAAAGAATCAAAAGTTGCAAAGTAAAATCACAATTCACTTTATTATTCTCTATGTAATGTAAGTCAACTTCTCACACTCACACATAGTAATACATCCATCCAAACTCTTATACCTACTTCACATGTATGTGTACAACAACTTCAGTCAGTAAAATTCTAAAGTGTCTACATCATTCTACATCATCTTGCTCTTTCTCATTTGCAGCACCACCATTGATATCAGGAACTAGTTCAGTTTCACAAGGCTTATAAGGCAACCTCTCATATCTGAAAGTTGGCAGAAGCTTATACTGCCCAAATGTCAAAATCTGACTCAGCTTCTCATAGCTCCATCTTTGTTGGATATACACCACAAATGCAAGAATAATTGCAGTCACAGGAATGGCAATATCACCAGATTTTGAGTAAAAATCCAAATTTGGATCAACAAATTCAGAGTCCACAGAAAAGTAAGGATTTGGAACTGGAGCTCGAATGTAATCATATATATGAGGAAGCAGTCTCACCAGAGTGATTCCAATAAAATATAGTTTTCTGAGTGGTTTACAATTGATATGCCAGATTAAGTTCCCTATAATTTGAGGAAACAAGAAAAAGTCTTGGACAAGACCAACATATTCTTCCAATTCTGTTGCCCAAATAGGCAGTGAATGAGAATCTTCTCTATCAGTCAAATATTTCTTTGCTTTAAGAGGGTTCTGACTTGTGTTTGTGCCATGAATTATTAGAATAATTACATAACCAATCAGATGCATGGTGAAGGTACAAAGAAGTACCCGTTTATCACTGGGGACACAAAGTGGCTCAAGAGGGGTACGCCTTTGCAATCTGATGCGTGATTTCCACACCTTCTGAAAAAGTCTCAGAGTTAGTAGCAATGAAACAATCAATAGCAGTTTCACAGTGGAATCAATGACATGGAACCAGTCACTGTTCTCCAATTCAACAGATGATACATCATAAGATTCAGAAACCATTTTCTTGAAAAGAGCTTCTGCACCTGTTACCAGAGGAATGCTATAGCCAAGAGCTTGAACACCAAGCAGAACAAGAGATATATATGGAAGAGTGTCCACATTATGATTTATATAGAACAGTTGGCTTAAAATGCACCCAACTGCCAATGAAAGTGTCAAGATTCGGAGAATCCCTTCAACACTTCTGTGTGAGAGGACATCCTCACGTTGCTTCCTGTATACAAGTGGAAAAGTTTGGAGCTTTATTGCATTAAATCGAAGGGCGTCATCATCGGTCCTTTGACTTTCGATAGAAATTGTAGCTGTGGGATTGACAAGCCACCGAGCTGTAATTGGAGGATAAGCGACAACCACCTCGATCAAACAGTCCATTCCAGCCTCAAGATCATAGCTCTGATATAAGACCTTCCATGATGCTCGCACATCTCTACAACCAATTAAATACATCTTTCCAACATGTGGATCATAAAGACCCTCCAGAAAAAGCACAGAAAAATTACTATAAGCTTTTCCAGTAAGACTGAGTTGTGCAGATACATTCATAAGAAGCTGCTTTTCTGTATAATCAGCAGCCTTGGGATGATATGGTGTTTCCTGTTCCCATGTTGAACCATTTTGAGCATACCAATAGCGCCCAAACAAGGGACCAACGGAGAGAATCTCCATCTGAATGTCAACTCTTGGGGCCTGGACTTTAGGCATAGGATCAGGAAAACCTGAGACATGAAAAGTGAGATCTTCCGAAAGAAGCGACAGACTATTATGGAATGCCTCATTATCTTCAAGTTTGGGGAATGTTAGCAATGATTTCTTAACCACAGTTGTGAAACTGAAGGGCTCATCTTTTTCCAGGACAGTGCCAGCCAAATTAGTTTTAGAGTATCTGTAACTCGGATGAGTGAATTTGAAATAATTCCAAAGCTCTGTAGGTAGCACAAGCTGCTCAAATGATAGAGGAAAGAAGGAATTGTTGTTATTGATGGGAGATAAAGTTCCCAAAATAATACTACGTTGCTTTATGGAAAAAGTGGTAGGTATATACAAACAAATCCGAGTATTACAGTTACTCCCTTTGGTATCAATAAATCCAAGGCAACCAACCATGCAAAGTTGTCCACTAGAAGGCTTCCAGATCCCTTCCGTGGCAAGCGACATGTTGCTGGGACCAGATCTCTTTGATGCAGTATACTGATTCTCTGATGGAGAAACTGCTCTAAAAACTGTAGATACTCTAGCAGAACCAGTATCACTTTTGACACTTGCTTGCTCACAGATAACATCCTGCATATAAAGTTTAACATCTTGAAAGCCTCCGTCTGTTGATTTGATTTCCTTATCCGACAAAAAAGGGCCTAATTTACTGCAGAAATCATCCGTGCCATTGCATCTCCAGTTTGGCACAACATATAAAGGTTTCTCTCTAGTAATTTCTTCAAGGATTTCACAAAACCTTGCCCCTTTATAGACACTAACGCCATCATTCGTCAGCTTATCTTTATATGGATATGGATTGCATGCTTTGGATACAATATGTTGCGAGCCAAATGTGTACTTTGCCAACTTGCCCAACTGTGATGATATGTGAACCACATCAAAGTATTTAGGATTTGATTCGCGGTTCAAACTTCTTAACTCTCCGGTGATCATCCTGTTTGTTAACGTGAATGTCATAGGATAACGAAGAACTAGCAGAATCTGATCATCTTCTGACAGTGGTATCTCACCAGGAGTCTTCATCCATTCCCATGGATTGGCAGGATCAGCCTCCCGAGTTGGAAGCATAGTGTTCCCTAACAAACACAACACCCTTTCCCCACCATTTTTCTTTGATTCAGTGTAAACCCCTTGAAAGGGAATTGAAAGCTGAGAATGGCTAGGCCATAACAGAAATTCAGGATTCCCATCATATGCATTCTCCACAAAAGTACCATCTCGAGTAATGCCTATCACCATTAAACCATTGACAGGTACTGACTTCTTCAATCGATGGACATGATCAACATCTGTTACCCAAAAAGAGATCAACTTCAATGGAGTATGGTCTTCAGACAAGGTCCCTGGAGATTTCCCAGCATCAAATGGCATTAAGGGAAACTTGCCTTCATCCTGTTTCCAATCCCCATTGACAAAAGAAAGCTCTCCTTTCATACCAGTAACCCCACTATATTCAGATCTCAATTCAGATGAAGCAGATAACACAGAGGCACATTGTTTCTGAACTTCACCAATTCGATCATACTTATAGGTTACATGAGAATTCCTTTCAAAACTATACATCCCCTCAGGGAAGTGTGAACTCCCGAGACCATTAACCAACAAGCCAAAAACAAACCAAAGAGAAATAGCTGAAAATGGAAACTTCATGATTCCAACCCACAAAAGTTCAATCACTCTTTCTTAAAAAATTTAGGAAACTAGGATATACCCATGTCAAGTTTCAATAAGAAATTGAGTTTCATTACATCAACAACTACCAAAGGCATGAACTTGTAGCCAGTACACAGATCTTCACACTCTCAAAGAAGATCTAAAAGAAGAAAAAAAAGTCATAAGAAGTCAAAAATTCAAGGTCCAGTTAGAAAGCGCGGAGGAAACAAGTGAGAAGAGACGAACCTGAATCGTACACAGATTAAAGTACCATTTTTTGCTGTAGTTAATGTTTGATGATGGTAACCCAGTTTGTGGGATTTTCAAGAGAGAGTGTTGTAGAAATGGACAATGATTTGGATTTGGAAATTAGGGGAAACAAGAGACACCAATGTAAGGTGAAGTCGAAAGTGTGAAGACTTGAAGTTTAAGTAAAAGTTGCTCTGGTTGGTTGGTCTTTCAGATCCAAAGTATTTTGCTTCTTCTTATTTCATTTAATTAAAAATAATAATAACAATAATAGGATTTTTTTCTTTTCTTTTCCTTCAGATATCATTAGATCAGAATTTCAAAAAAAAAATTAAAGATAAATGTTAGTTAAGATTCTGATCTAACGGTGTTGGAGAATAGTAGATAAAAATAAGCAGAAAAATGATGGGTAGAATAACATCTTCCATGATAATAATCCAATCACAATATGCTTCGTCCTTTTAATTTTTAATTTAGAAATTTAAGTGGGGTGTATTTAATCTCAAAGTTTGAAGAATATGCATGACCTGAACTACTACGCTAGTTTCTGAATTTATTTTACTGAAACATAATATGATTTTTCATAAAAAAAAAGAGAGGTTATAAACAACCTTTACACTTTTTTTCTTTTGAGAATAACGGCTTTTACTCTCTCATGACTATATTTTAAATTCCATTTATTTAATTATTGATTATTATCAGTATAAAAAAGAAAAATGTACATTTTTCTTGCCGTAAGAAAAATGAAACATGCATGTTTAAAAATTAAGGCGGTATTTATCAAAAAAAAAAAAATAAATAAAAAATTAATGCGGAAAATATAATCATTAACTTCTCTTGTTATTGCCACATATATTAATATCGAAGTGGTCCCTTTAGTGGTTGTAAGAGACTTTGCTTAACTTTTTAAATTAGTGTATGGATATAATGTCCATTTTTGAAACCTTGTTTTTTTAGAAGATGATTTGGAAAACACAACAAATCAATAATCATCATATCTTCTCAAACAAGTTAGGTGACTATTCACATTTCATATCCCAAAACCTCTTCAGATTTAAAACAAAACTTTTCGATACCTATTTAATTAAAGTTTAGTTTACTCTTACCTGATTCAATATATTAAAGTGTTTCATGTATTTTAAAAATGAATGTATAATTAAAACTATTGATGAATAAGTAAATGAGAAATTTTTATTAATTTATAATTGTCTCAATATGTATGTGCACTTCTACTTAAATTGTTAACTTTTTAATCAGACTTGTGTTTATTCTCTAAAGTATAGTAACTTTTGGAAGTAGTATTTTTTTCTTCTTCTTCATTTTAGATTTCTTGTGGTCACTACTATTTTTTATGGCGAAGCTAAAGTGCAACTAGTACTTGTCTTAATTTGGAGGAATTGTCAAGGTTATAATTAATTTAATTTTTTAGTTAAATTAAATTGCTTCTAATATTATTATTTAATATTTTGTTTTTAGAACATCCTTTACTTAATAGATAAGAGATCATTCTCTTATGGCATGCTCAGGTACTAAGGTAGGAACCCCTCCTAAGTCCTAATAATCATTTTTTCATATATATAAAAATCTCAAATCAAATTTGGATCACATGGTTAAAAAGCCTAAGTCCTTTTCACGCAGAGCAATATACATTAGTAATAATTTATTTAATATTTAATGTTTCATATATATAGGATTTATAATCCTCCTGCAACACCAGGATATGATTTAGGTTATACTATAGAAACAAATAAAATGAGCTGCATCATTTTTTAAAAAAAGTGTTGGACCGACTTTCAATGAATCAGCACAATATGTTTTTTTTGTTTCCTACAACATTATAGTCAATTCTCTCATATAAATAACTTTCAAATTCAACTAATACTAAGTAAATGAAAATTTAAAAGAAAAAAGATTATGAAACTGGTCAAGTGGGTGTATATGGATCGAAGTTAAGGTTGATGGTTCAACTACGTTGGATGGGTTACACTCATGACGTGGTGGAGTTCTCGGAATAACACGGGTAGATGGGTGATGGGATTTTCCAAAAAAAAAACTTGAAAACTCTCTTGTAATAGAGTTACGGGTTTCTTTTTTGGGTAAAGTGTGTGTCGAAGGATATAAAATTGTGTCATTTTAAGTAAGAAAAAAATTGGATAAAATTGTGTCTTTTAAGAGAGAGAAAGAGATAGATAAATGTGGCGAGAGAGAGTTGTTTGGTTTATGGAAAAAAAAAAAAGCAAGCATTTCAATTTGGTGTGGGATTCTCCAAATTCCCATCCATTTAATTTGCATTGTTTTTTCATATTTTTGAAAGTGAAAGGATATAAGTATGTGTCATTAAAAAGGATAAACACTTTTCCTAAAAAATAAATGTGTGGGTTCCACTTCTTTGTGAGAGTAAAAGGATATAAATTATGTCATTTAGGAGAATAAATATTTTTTCCTTCTTTTTTTTTAGGATTGCAGTTAGGGTTTTATAAGAGTTATGCCATAGGAATAGTGATTGTGTAATGTTATAGAGATTCGTTTTAAGTGCATTAATTTTTTATTTTTATTTTATTTTAGAAACGTGGGCGAGTCTTTAAAATAATATGTGTGTAGGAAAATAAACATAGATTTGGTGTAAAAAATAAAACGGGGTTATTTTTGTAAAAATAATTTTTTCCCATCTATATTTAAACCCCTTTCAGCTAACTTGACAACACGGTGTCATGTATGTTTGGTTGGAAGCTGATTTCCTCTAAGCAAGGAGTGTTTCTTTTGTGTTTCCAGATCACGTGAGCAGGTTAGAAAGGAGGGAGAAGGGAGGAAAGATAAGAGAGGAGAGAGAAAGAAACCATTACATTTTTTTTTTTACGTTAGAAGAGATTTCATCCTTCAAGATTTGCCAAAGTGACATCTTTATTTGTACTTAGATTCAAAGTAGGGACGAATCACAGGAGAGGGTTACGAACTTAGGGTTGGCGATTATCCTCCTTAAGTTTTAATTTTTTTATTATTATAGGTATAAAATAATATTTTTTATAATAATAATTTATTAATCCTAATAATTAGTTCATCCTTAAAAGCATTTGTAATAATTATTATTTTTTAAATTCTTTTGATATTTTACTTTTGTCGCTTGTCATAAAAATAAATGCATGATTGACAAGGACTGGATGATTGGTGGATATCATTCATACACACAGACAATGAAATGTTGTATCAAATTGGTTGGCGACACATACTTGGGCTACATAGATGGGATCTCTGGCTGTTTGATCAACCCTCGGTTGGGAACAAATTTTAAATACTATAGTCGCATTGAGCAGTTAGTGTGATAATAGTACTATAAATTTATAATTATATTTTAGAGAGTATATAATTATAACATAAAAAAAAAATCTCTCTTCAAAAACTTATCAACTAATGTGCCACATTTTTACTAGTGCGATGTTACTATGAAGTACCGATACTTCAAAAACTTTGACGTGTCGTGTCCGACACTCTCGGATACTCGGACACTCCCTGACACTCCAACACGCGTTATAGAAATTAAAAAAAAAAAAGTTTAAAGATTGTGTTGCATTGAGTCTTTAGTTCCAACTATTAGATTCGTTGGATTAAGATTACTATTTTATTGAGTTTAATATAAATATTTGGGGTATCTTATATTTTTTGTAAAATTTATGAATATTATAAGTTTATATTCATTTTTTTTAAATTATTGAATATTAATATAATATACACTACATAAATTAAAAATATTATTTAATATCAAAATGTGTCCTAACGTGTCAAAATCTAACATTTTTTAGAATTAACATGTAAGAATGTCGTATCGTATCGTGTTACATGTCTCATGTGGTTAATAGTGATACATAGGATGTATATAGGATGTGGTGCTCTTGCGTATCGGGATGTGAGGGGCTTTAGCTTGCCCCGTTTGCGTAGTTAGATTTTTATTATTATTATTATTTCTTTTGACAAAAAAAAAAATTACAGATATTAATGTATCTAGTTATCTATCATTTATTATTGTTTGATTCTTTGAACCATGCACCTTATGCAAAGTGTTGTAAAGCATGATAGAGAGCAGATACTCTTCATATGACACATGAAAAAATTCATACTGGATAATATATTCTCTATGGCGGAGGGGAGAGAATTTGAAAGAAAAGTAATGAAGAAAATATAAAAATAGATAGAATGTTAAAGTCAATAAAATTAAGCAACGGTGTATTTTTTTATTTTTTATTTTGGTGAAAAGCAACGGTGTATTTTATATATGGAAGAAGTGTATCCTTTTAAATGACACAACTTATATCATTTCACTCTAATAAAGAGGTGAGACTCACATCTTTATTTTTTTTGTCAACTATCTCTCCTCATTTATCTATCTCTTTCTCTCTCTTAAAATGACATAATTTTACCTCCTTTAAAATGACATACATTTTATCCTTTATATATTAGCAAATTAATCGTCAATTAACCAAACTAGCAAATTAACCACTAATATGGTAATAAAAAGAGATATCTTCTTTCCTTTAAAAAATAGTAAATGATTCAACGGCAATAGTACAATGCTTAATAAATCAAATAAAACCAGTACTTAGAAATCCAGTTTTTCGGGGGGATACATAATTCTTAGTTATACACAAGTGCAAAATATTATAAAGTTAAAATACATCTTTGATAAGAAAGATGTTATACGAACCGTATGATGGTAGCCAGGGCATCCGAGATGATGGTTTTGAAATCAAAGACTTTTTTTTTATATATAGATATTCCTTAGTTCATCATTTTAGGACTAGTTTAATTTGGATGAATCTCGAGATTAAGATTTTAAACCCCTCCTAAAGACAACATTAATAAAGATAGATTGAACTATCATGATTTGGTAACACATTTGCTTTTTAATTTCTTTGAAATGTGAAAGAAAAACATAGCTCTTCTCTTCAATGAGGCAGGCAATCTCGTACAGACCAAAATCGAGCTCAATAGCACTTTTCTTTTGATAAAGACCAAACTATAGACTTGGAAATATTATAAAGTTATCACCCTCCTTTGCACACAACATGTGTACATATATTACGGCTTCATAGTTCATAGGTTCCTCCCAAATAAAGACATTCATTTTCTTTTAAGTATTTTTATATTAATTTAATGTGTGCTTGGACGTATTTGTGTATAAAATAACTAACAACTAAAGTATGTGAGTTCCACCCAATAACTGATACTTAGAAAAAAGCTCAGACCTTAAAAAAAGGGAGTCCAGTCCAGAGTCCTTAAAGTGCGTCCATCCGAACACTGAATGATCAAAATCTATAAACCATGTTCCCCAGTCTACCGGCACACCAACATTGTTGTTATTTGACAAAAGTCCTTTATTCAAACGGATGAAATCTATCTATACTATAAATACATTTCTAGTACACCCCTATCTGAATCATAACACCAACACAAATACAGAAACAATCCTTGCAAGGAGGAAGGTGGAAAACAAATGTACTTATGAAAATGATAAGCTCCACACATAATCACAACTTTGGTGATCACTTTCAGGACCATCATCACCAATTGGCACAAACAAATAGCTACTTCCAATTTTTATACTCTGATCCAATTAAATTGTCTTATCCAATTAAGCTAGTTTCCTCATCCACAGAAGATTTCCTCTTCTTGGATTTGGATAATCCAAAGCCACCACATTGAAGCTCCCTCAACTTGAGGAGAAGGTAGAGCACAATGCCAACAAAAAATCCCAAAGCAGCACTTGAACCTGTGAGAGAAACAGCAGCACAAACAAACATAACAAAAGACTCTTGTTTAGTGTTCATGTCCTTGGAAGCCATAGCTAACTCAATCCCAGCAAATAAAAGAAGCACCCCAAGAATCCCAATTGGGAACTGACCCAAGATTCTCCCAAAAGAGTTACCAAACACCAAAGCAAGAACCAACTTAGCAAACCCAAGAAACACAACCGAAGCACCACTCCTACCTCCGAACCTATATTGACCAGCCAAACCACCAGCACCATGGCAACAAGGCATGGCACCGAACCAACACCCAACAAAGTTCATAATCCCAACACTCACAGAAACCCTCATAGCCGAAGCTTCTCTATCGGGAAACAAGTCCCCCGACAACTTACAAACCGCAATAACAGAATTCAAAATCGAAAGCGGAATTTGCGGAATCGCCGCACGAACAAACCCGATCTTCAGATCCTCCCAGGTAATCCGAACCACAGAAATCCTCGAAGGACCAAACTTAAGATCATTGAATATCGAAGGGTCGCGAAGAAAACACAACAACAAACCAAACAAGAACACTATAAGAGCTGCCGGAACCGTCGACAAAACCCTCAACCTCCGGCGAAGACGGTTGCGCCGATCAACAACATCCTCATCTTCATCTTCTACTTCTTGTTGTTGTTGTTGTTGTTGTTCGGCTTCGCCTTCACGGTGGTCGTCGACGCCGGCGCCGGTGGTGAGGACGAGAAAAAGCACGGCGGCGAGAGCTACGATGAGGCCATCGAGTCCGAGCCAGGGTCTCGGAGGACCCGATTTCGATTTGGCCAAGTCTTGTTGGTAGCGAATGTATTTGATGGCGGAGAAGGAGAAGGAGAGTCCCTGAGAGAGTTGAACGCCGCGAACGACGGGGAGAGGGAGGTAACGGTAGAGGAACGACATGAGTCCGGTGAGGCCGAGGAAGAGGAGCACGGCGGCGACGGAGAGTCCCGCGGCGGAGATTTGTGGGATGGTGAGTGGAGGAGACTCGGAGATGGCGACGGCGGCGATTGACTTCATGGGCTGAACCGGCATGGGGAGACCGAAGAGGAGGCCGGTGGCGATGTTGTAGAGTGAGGTGAAGATAAGTGTGGTGGTTAAGTCAAGGTTGTTCACCAGAGATAGAGCCAACACTATGGGGATGTAGGTTCCTAAGTCGCCGACGGCACCGGAGAGTTCCGACGAAAGAGTCGTTTTCAGTTTTATTGTGGACGGGAAGCGCCACCGGTTGCGGCGGAGGAGGGGTGTGGTGTTGGACATTTCGTTTTGCTCGTTGGAGACAGAGTGTGCCATGTCGGAAGAATAGGTTGCACTTTCAATTTTCAATGCTAATAAATATGAAATTATAAAGATTGGTATTATATAACCCCAGCTGAATTTCAGCTGAATTTCCAACGATTTGTTTTGGTTACGGTTGAAATCCTGTAACATGTAAAAAAATTTAAAAAATTGGAGGGATGTGACTCGTCGGTATTAGTCTTATTCTTCTTCCGATAATAAAAAGTTCAAAATTTATCCAAATATCAGTTGAATAGTACTTTTTAGACACGTAAGCATAATTCGCTATGACTGGTAAGAAATTATGTTCGCAAATGATTTTATGATATGTGATATGCTTTCACAGAAAAAGCTGACGTGACATAATTCGTTACTAGTGGTAGTGAATTAGGTCTGCAATATGATCACATGTCACGAAATCATTGACCATGAAATTCGCTACTAGTGGTAGCGAATTATGATACGTGACACACTTTCGCAGAAAAAGCTGACATTTCATAATTCGTTACTGGTGGTAGCGAATTTGATCTGCAATATGACCACATGTCATGAAATTATTAACCATGAAATTCACTACTAGTGGTAGCAAATTATGACACGTGACAATCTGATAAAAAATACTATTCACGTGATATTTGAATAAAAAATTTAATAAAACGTGAGATCTTAATCACTGCTACGCAAAGCTCAATGCACTTCCACGAGATTAGTATTATATTTTATTTCTATTGGATAAAAAACTTAATAAAACGTGAGATCTATTGAATTTTTTATTTTATTTCTCATTAGCACTTCACGCAGCAGCTTCAGATCGAATCGTGTTTCTGTTAATTTCGATTTCATGATTTAAGGATAGAATGGAATCTAGATTTTTTATTTATTTTTTTCTTCCGTGTAATACAGCTAGTGTTAGCTATTGGGGACCGCATGCATGACGCGCGGGACTTGAATTTCTATGCCAGTACTTTTTATTTTATTGTCCAATTGTCTCTTTTTTTGCATACTTGCATTATTTACTCGTCTACTGTTTTTTTTTCCCAGATCTTTGCTTACAACATTAATTTTCTCTTTTTTTTTTATCCCTATTAATTTCTCACTTTTCCTATTTTACCCTCCTATTTACATTAAAGGACCACATAAAAAATGTTGGTCCCGGTTCACTTTAAATAACCTCGTTGCATTGCTTGTTATTTACTCGTCTACTGTTTTTTTTTCCCATATCTTTGCTTACGTGTCTTTTTAATGTTCTTTTCTCTAAATCAGGATGAAGACATTTTTAATTTCGTATCCATTATAATAATCTAATGCTTGGCCATGATTTGCCTAGGTTGGTCATCACCCATGTTCCCATGAATGGCTGAATTTGTTGTTATATCAATAAATGAGTGCACTTGGAATCGATACATTGGATACTAATAATTAATTAATGAAATGTTGCTGCCTAGGGCCATCACTGAACAAGCAGCAATTGGCTGAAGATGACTCAGCAAAAAGATTAAAGGAAAAAGGCGAAATAAAAACAGTGCATAGGCAATGTTTGGTGGATTTTTTTTACAAATCCCAATCGATGAACTTCATCTTTGAATCTCCACCACTTAGTAAATGGGTTAAAACTTTCTCAAGTTAAAGAAAGAATTTTAACCCATCCCATGAAAGTTTTGGAAAAAAATCTTTGACAGCGACGTCTTTTAGTAAATATATGAATTTATACCAAATCGGCTACGCTAACTTAGACATACTCTTTCTGATATAATGGAAATAATTAAAAGAATTTAATTTTTTTATCATATTGGTCAAATTACTACAATAATAAATTATCTATTAATTTTATATCCACAAAATATTAATTTCTATTTTTTATTAAAATAATTTTTATTTATATATTTTTTTAAACACTCATTTCTAATTAACAATTTTTTTTTTGTTGACAAATTACAGATAGTCTATACAAACCTGTTTGGGTCGAGAATATCCATATTATGAGAATTTTTTTGCAACAATTACTTTTAATACATATAGTCATGAAAAAAAATATTATACAAAAACCTTTAATACATTGTCTTCCAAAATAAAATGCTCTTATATATTACTGTATCATTTCGTTTTATATGATTCTAAATTCTATGAAAGGATATTCATCAAATAACAAAAGAAATATCAAAAACCTTATTAAAGTTAAAGTTTATAAAAATACCTGATATCAATTTATCTCGAAGAAATAATTAACATTGATATAAAAGTATATATATGTCAAAAGGCAACCACTGTGGTAACTTTTTATTTGCTACTCGATTGTGATGGGCTCAGTGAGATGCCATATCGTTTGTGAATGCCGTATGAAAGTAAACTTGTGGTAATTAGCAGTCCCCCTTATTAATATTATATAAGATATATCATTAGTAAAATACATAAATTAAATAAAATTATAATATTATTTTTCTAATGATATATTTTTATTTCATGTATACTAATAATATTTACATAAGTTATACTAGTTTTCTGAAAAATATTTTTGGTTAATATATGATATTTTTTATAAAAATAAAATAAAAAATAAAATAAAAGATTATGTTAAAACATTATTTTATAAAATAAAATAGATAATAACTAAAATTATTTTGTGTGTCTTAGGAATTGATCATCTCATATTAAAATTTCATATGACATCATGTGAAATTTTTGTGTTTATCTTTTTTTTCATTAATGATAAATGGATCCCACTTATTTAATGCATGTGAAGAGAGAGATAAACACAGAAATTTCACATTACTAGATGGTGTGAAATTTTATCATGAGAAGATTCATTCTTATGTGTCTTACACAAATTTAATTAAAATGTAAAATAAATATAATATTTATGTATTTAAAATGTGTATCTAAATTTAAAAAATAAGTATAAATAAATAAATAGAGTAATATAATTGTTAAACTAAAAATACAAATCTTTCTATTCTAATTTATAAGATCATACGTGTCTTTAATACTTTTAGTCAAATATAATCCTAAAGATTTTGATTATATATTTTTTTCTAAATAAAATAAGTTAACTTAAATATATACTAAATATTTGTATTAAAGAAAAAATAATAATTATAAACATATTTAAACAACTCGTACGTAATATAACAAACTTATTTTTTTTTTTTTTGGAATACGTAATATAACTAACTCTGAATAATATCTCGAGACACTGGGGTCCATGCATTTCATTGTCAAATGTCAATAAGACAATAACAATCCCATACGTCACTTCCACCAAAGTTTGCATGATAGAGAAGATACCTTTGCCTTAAGGGCAGAATCACATTCACAAGCAAGATTTTTGATTGGTTACTATTTCAGAGAATATGTCATTTTTTCTTTTTTGTTGGTGAAAAGAATATGTCATTTTTATTACTATATTGAATTACATGGGCAACGTACAGAGTAACAGATTTGTTAAGCCATGCACATTTTTATTGCATTATTATAATAAATATAAATATGTATAAACGTAAAATTTTAATTATAAAATATATTGTGAAACACAACTTTTATTTTGAGTTAAAATCATCTTTGATGATAATAAATACAAATTAAAAGAAAACTTAAGTTTCAAAATAATTATAATTTTAATTGTTTATGAATTAAGGAAAAAAATTAATAATTTTAAAATCTACTTAAAACTTATTTGTTAAAATTAGATGTGAATAAATATTAAACTTGGCCTTTGCAAAGATATAGTTTTTCCAAGAAAATTAAAAATTATTAGAAAAGTCATGGTCGTAGAAAGAAAAAAAAGTAATAATTCTTAAAGTGAGATAAAATTATGATTGAAGGTTTCTTTGCTAGCAAACAATGTGTGACCCAAGTCAAGATTTTAAATTTTAATCAATGAAATGTAAGTTCATAGAATATTGTTGTAGGTAAATGAGTTAGATAGGCTTACAGGGGCCTATGGCTTTGCTTATATTATGTTAGGTTTGACCTATTATAAATAATAAAATAGAACAGGTCTAGATTTTTAAAAAATCTTATTTAAAAAGCATGTCATGGGTTTTTTGTATATGTCGGGTCTATAAGCCTACAGGCCAGCCTATATCATATTATTTAATTTAAATAAAAAAAAAAATTATTACTTTAATAATTTTAAATAATAAAGTAATATTATTTGTTATTCTTTTAATTGTTGAATGTTTAATAGGTCTAAATACGATAATAAGCCAAGGCCAAGATTTTTTTTTTTTTAATATAGGTTAGCCAAGACTTGTAATTCAAGACCTACACAGGGTAATAGGTCAGACCAGGCCCGATATTTTTTCACACAGGCCTAACCTAATTAAGCTAAAGTCTAGCCCAGCCTAATCTATTTACACCCCTAATTGTAGTCTATCAATTTGATGAGAGAAATAAATTATTCATGGATTAAATACATGAGATTAGTATTTTTTAAGTTATGTGAGATAAAATTATTTTCTATATATACATAAAAATATGTGGGGCCTATATTTTTATTTTCTCACTCTTTTCTTCACATGACCTTATATGAGTATGAGTTCCACGTATTTATATATATAATAAAATTACCCCGTCAATAAGAACCATTAATCACTAAGTATATAGTATATGAGAGAGGGAAAAAGTATAAATGAATCTCACCACTCAATATGTGTGTGTAGATAAATTATTTTATCTCATGTTAAATGAGAAAACAATTCCCAATTAACATGAGATAAAATTATGGAAGTTGTTTTCTCATTTAACGTGAGATAAAATAATTTTCTTGCATACACATATTGAGTGGTGGTGGGAATTGTTTTCTCATTTAACATTAGATAAAATAATTTTTCTACACACACATATTGAATGGCGAGATCCATTTATATTTTTTCTCTCTTTTATTCTATTTCCTCTATCTTGCGTATGTGAGTGTAGGTATAAACATAGTTTTATCCTATGATGCACGGATACGGATACGGGACACGACACGACACGCCGACACATTAATTCTAAAAAAGTATATTTCGACACGTTTTAATATTAAATAATATTTTTAATATATATAATAATTTATATATAATACATATAACAGTCCATGATAAGTCATATAACCAATCAAATATTCAAATATTATAATATAAATATAAATTTTTTTTCATATCTTGTTAATTTTTCATATCAAATTTCATAAAAGAAAAAATTAATTTATAAATGATTTTTATAGTTAATAAAAAAAATTATGACTAAAAAAAGCATGTTCGAGCGTTGACCACGTGTCGAACAAAGTTGACTGCGTGTCAAAAAAACGTGTCAAAGAGTTGACCACGTGTCCCAAAATATTGACAGCATGTCGGAGCATATTGGAACGTGTCCGACACGTAAATTTTCTTTCAAATCACGTGTCCGGGTATTGTAGGTTTTATTTATGTTAAATGAGATAAATAATTCCCGTAACATATACCATAAATGTTGTGGAAATGGGAAAATTTTAATATGCTCCCGGACCACCGTGGTCCTTCCACTCTAAAATTGATACCTGTATTAATTTATTTATTTTTTCTTTTCTTTTTCCTCTCTTCTCAACTTTTCTTCTCTTTCTCTCATCTCAATCCCACCCAATTTTTCATAATCCCGGTCCACAATAACTTTACTCGTGAAAAGGATGAGTCATCAGTCACCTGATTCAGCAATCCGAGGTATTTGGACAAAAAGCTTTCACTTCGTTAGTCCAGTCCAGGTCCCTTTTTCTTTTGGTTAGGACCCAATCCAGGTTCGATGCGATGAGGTTTCTCTTAACTTTTTCTCTTTGAATTGCAGGCCCACAACAACTACATTATATGTGCTTATATGAGAGAAACTATATGATATTGTGAGATAAATTAAGTGGGATTTACCAATTTTTTAAAAAAAAGAAAAAAGAAAGAAAAGAAAGACACATCTTTCTATGTGAGTGTAAAATAAGATAGTAGGCTTATATAGCATAAGAGTATAATTTTCCTATATTTTATGGGATAAATGTTTCTGCAGTTAATGCAAATATGTTATCTGCATTTATTCCCAAAATGACGTCATTTTGGTATTGAAATCTTAAAAAATTATAAATATAAAGATTATTATAACCATGAAATAAGTTAAAATTATAAAAAAATATAATATGATATTCACCCATAACCATAAAAAGTAAACAATTTTACAACTCGTATTGGGTTTACCCCAGTGAAATTTCACTAAAGTACAAAATTAGCGTGAGGGATGTAAATTATCTGCAATAAAGAAAAATAAACCCATATTTTATTCTAACTCGATACAATAATAGAAACTGGCATAAGGCTGTACCCCAGTGAAATTTCACTAAAGTACAAAATTAGCGTGAGGGATGTAAATAGATTGTGCGGGCCAATCTTTATCTGATTTGGTATAGGTTTGGGCCATTAAAATGTCTCTATATAAATCAAGCCATTATTTTTAGACATCTAACCTCTAAGTCTTTGCTAATGATTACTTTTTTTTAATATATAAAGAAAATTTTCTTAAAATATATTAAATGTAAATTTAAATTAATTCATTAAAATATAATAAATATGAATCCAAATAAATTTAAAAAACACACTAAATTAAGTGTCAACTGTATAATATATATTTAATGTAAGAATCAAAATTAAATCCAACTAATTTTTTAATATTTTTAAGTATGATAAAAAATTAAATAAATTTATTTATAAAAAAATTATTTTTTATATTATTATTATTGTATGTGTGCGAACTCATATAAAAGTTTATTTACTTTAAAGTAAATCAAAATTTAATTTTATAATAAAAAATAATTCAATATAATTTTATTTTTTATTTTTGACAATATAATTAAATTGTTAATATTCTGGGTTATGATCTCAGTTATTATATTATTTTGACTTTTTATCAACGTAATCATACAAAATAAATAAAGTAATCATAAATATGCTATTTTTTTTAAGGTTTGATATAGTAGACCAAGTCTTGTAATTTTTTTTAAAAATAAGCCAAATTAAACCTACAATTTCACTTGTATTAAGTTAATAAGTCAAAAAGTTAAAAATACTTTATGTAGATCTACATAACTTTAGAATTTTTTTTTATATATATAACAACATAATTTAGATTTTGGTCATTCGGTAGTGTAACCTGTGCTAAAAGGGGCTTTTTGATGGCTTTTTATTTTGGGTACTGACATGTTCAAACGAGGTTGATTTCTTAGGAATCATTTTCTACTTTATGGTTTTCAAATTTTCACATTATCTATAATATAATCCGTTTCAAATGGATTAATCTTCACCCTCACTCAGCTTTATTTCTTTTATATATATATAGAAAAAATATTTATCCTTTTAAATGATACAACTTATATCTTTTCACTCTCACAAAAAGGCGGGACCCATACCTTTATTTTTTTGTCAACTCTCTCTCCTTTTTTATCTATCTCTTTTTCTTTCTTAAAATGACACAACTTTACATCCTTTAAAATGATACAAACTTTACCCTATCTATACCCTATATATATATATATATATATATATATATATATATATATATATACATTAACGAATCGTATTCAATCTTTAGCTCTGTCTTTGGAGTGAAGGTGAACACTTTTGGTCCCACACAAACTAAAAACATAAAATCAAATGTAGAGTATCACCAAATAGTTATTGATGTAGGTTACTTTTCCATCACGTCTGGCCGTTAAATCTTAACCCAGCTTGACACTATCACACATTCACACCGAAATTCTTGCTTGTCATCACAGAATTTGAATTACTTTTTTGTTTGAAATCTTTATAATTAAAACAAATTCGACCGTTATGTCTACTACATCAACAAAAACAGGGTCTCCTCTGTTTTCCTCCCCTGCTTCTACCATAACTTTCATAACCAGAAAGTGAAGCTATAACAACAATGGTAGAAGATTATGGGTTCACCCCAGAGGAGATGACCATCGATGACAATCTTGGGTACCCAAAAGCCTACAGAAAGCTCTGCCGAGACAGGGGTTTTGGTCCCTTCAGCTATGGCCCTCCCTTCACTTTCATGCCTTATGCTTTGCAGGAAGATGAGGTAAGCAAATGGATCTATCTCTTTCATCCTTTGCTTGGTTTTATGGCAAAGAAGAAAACTTTTAAGGAAAATGAGTTCTGGGTCATGCTTATTGATAAACTTGGTTTGATGGGGCGGTGTCAATTGAGTTCAATTATGTAATATTCTTGTAATCCTGTATCTGGATTATTATTATTATTATTATTAATTTTTTTTTTTTGAGGTTATGTTTAGGCTGAGAGAGCAAGGATTTTGGATAAAATGTTTCCTATTATTGATCCAAAAGCTAAGCCAACTACCAAGCCTAAGATCTTTGTCAGAGTCTTGTGGAATCAGCTCAGCCATCTTGGGTACACACTTCAATTTAGCATGAACAAGTTTTAGACATTTTAATAAGGTTAAAATTGAATGTGATGTTTGTTAATTTTCAAAATCTCAGGAATGCTGGCTTTGACCCTGCGGTGATTCGAGTAGATGCTTATGGCAATGTCCTTTATTATCATGCTGATTCAGCTTCTCCACTGAATTGGGGCATTGATCATTGGTTTCCTTGTTCAAGTAATATATACATATAGCTTAGCTTTTTCTACATTAGATAACTATATTGAGCTACATTGAAACAGAAATCAAAGTATTTTATAATTATAATTTATTTCAGTATTATAATAGTTTTTCATTAATCTTTTAATTTTTTTCAACCCAAAACAACATTGCTTTTAGTTTTGGAAAAAAGGTAGATGAGTTATATATATATATATATATATATATATATATATATATATATATATATATATATATATATATATATGGGTTAAACATTTCTCAAGCAGCTTGAGATAAGCTTATCTCAAGGAAATCATTAATGTATTTTTATGTAATTATAATTTATTTCAGGATTATAATAGTTTTTTATTAATCTTTTAATTTTTTAACCCAAAACAATTGTTGTTTTAGTTTTGGGAACAAATGTAGATAAGTTATTTACATTATATATATATATATATATATATATGTATGTCTTTCACTCTCCAAGATAGACCATTCTAATATTGAGTATAACAAGTGCATCACACTATAATATTGCTTAAACATGCAGGGGGAGGATTGACTGTTGTGAGCAATCTGAGGATTCTACAGCGGCAAGCCTGCAAGAGGAAGAACAGTAAGCTGGAATTCTTAATCCCCTGGTGGGATTTTCAGTTTGGTATCTCAGTAAATCAGTTCCTGTCCATATTTGCATCTTCAAACACAGACTTCAGGTTCATGTTTTTTTTTTTTTTCCATTCCATAAGGCATTAAATTAGGATGGGTGATGATGATATTTGTAGTTGCAAATGACAGGCACAGAGCATTTTCATTTCTGTTCTCTGAAGGAGAAAATCATGAGTTGAATGGTTCACAAATAGTGGATTCTCATTCTTTTCCACAACATTTCTTTGAATTGAAAGAAGAAATTGGCTTTGCTCCAGCTGCAATCATAGGATATCGAAGGGAAACATACGATACATTAGCTTTAAGACAAGAAGATTACAATAGGAAGCCAAGGCCAATACCTAAACCAGTTGGTTAGTGCATGATAATCAAACGAAGTTTGAATTTGTTAGCAATTTAATTCTCTTGATTTGAATATATATATATATATATAGGCTTTATTAATCTCGTGTCATATAGACAAATTTTGTGGACTCCACCACTTGAAAAAATAAAAAGAATAGAAATAAAGGTAAGGTAGCACAGTTATTGAAGGGTGTGTAGGAGAAACATGTAACATAAGAGAGATTTTACATCTGATCAAGCCCTTTTGTTTGATGTTTTGTAGCAGCTTCAAGAAAAAGCAAGGGCAATCTTTTGAAAGAAAATGAAGATCCAGAATTTGATAAAAATCCTTACCAAGCCATTCTCATGGCTAGAGATTCCCTAAAGCAAAGAGAAGAAAACACAAGAGTGCAGGCAGAAATACAGAAGCTAGATAATGAAATGAACGAAATGAAGCTCACTAATGAAGAAGAAAAACAGATTATTCAGGACCTGGAATTGGTGCTCATAAAAAGTAGGAGAAAGGCAGAAAAGTGCAGGCGGTTAGAGGAGGCTCAATGTTCTTATAGGACCATGCTAGAGAAGATGATTAGAGACACTACTCACCAGTAAGACCAGTGATCAAAACTGAAATGATTTTTTTTTTTCTTTTTGTTTTGGTTTTCTTTGGACTTTTGACAACTAGTTTATGATTTGTTTTTGGTGTAGGAGTGTCATTTATAAGGAACAGGTAAGATTGAACCAGGCTGCAATTAATGCATTGATGGCTAGACTTGAAGCACAGAAGGCAATTTGTGATGCTGCAGAGAAAGAGCTTCACAAGAAGTATAAACAAAGAGATGAATTAGAGAAAGAGATAAGACCTGAATGGGAGCAAGGAAGAAAGAGATTGAGAATATATGATGGTTCCACTTTTGAAGAGGGAGAAAGAGAACCTGTTCTGTATTTGGAGGAACTCAGAGTGCTTTTGGAGGAAGAACAAAGGGCAAAAGAAGAAAAAAAGGAAGAGGAACTGAAAATAACAGCAGATAACATTACAGAAGAGAAACTTGAGGGGCATAATAACCAATCACTTGTTGCCTTGGAGGAAGAAAACACAATTGAACACAAACTTAAGAAGCTAGAAATCAGTGAAGGTAAGAGGGTTTGTGGCAATTCTTTCCCAGTTCTTTCAGAAACAGAAACTGAGGAAGATGAAGAAAACAGGAAGCTACTTGGCAAAAGGAATGTGGAGAAGTGGCTTCAAATGCTTTTGGAGAATAATAGTCACGAAGACAAGGATCCACAAATAAACAAAACTGAAACAAGTGGAACTGAAGATCTCAAAAATTTTAGATTTGGAAGAAGTTGCTTGCATAGGTGAAGGGGTGAAAAGGAAGGAACAACATAAAAAGGGAAAGAGGCTTTTTAGGTCAGAGAGTGCCAGGGCCTTGAGGCGAATCACATCATCTCCATCTTTGCTAATTGGGATAAGGAAAGGTGTGGACAGATTTAGAAAGGTGTTTGTATTGATGATTGTAGTTATTTGAAGCTTTTTTTCAACCCTTTTACATATTTACTAGTGATGCTAGATGAATAGGTGGGGTGAAATTTATCATTTAAATTAAAGAGAGAGAATAAGTGTATAAAATATTGGCTTTTTATTGTTTGATTTTGTGTACAAGGTTTTCTAGCTTTCAAATATGTGATAACAGCTTGTTGTCTTTTACTTTCCTGCTATGCCTTGTACTTTGAAAATTCTCACAAATAAGGAACTAAGTATTCCTCTTTCTTACATAATAATACCCCCCCTGCTTTGAAGTTCTCTAATGTCAACAAGTACTTGCAATTTTACTAAGAGAATACAAAATTCTGTAGATAGAATTCCTTGTTTACTAGTAAAACAAATTCCTTTCAAAAAGAAAAAAAAGTAGAACAAATTCCACGTCATAAAGTCTTAAGAAAAATCTAATACATTCAGAATCTGATGAAAAGAAAATAAGTTCTTGTATAGTAATAATGATTCATGTCATTTAATTAAATTTGTCACAAAAACATTTACTTGTTTGATAAATATCAGTGCCTCTATCAAAGAGAACCATGATAATTTTGGCTGACTTTTCTTAACCCATATATATCTAATCAAATTGAACCCTGGAAATCAAGAATTTACTACATCCAAAACTGTTTTACCTTACTAGTATGAAATTAGACACCATCAAAAACTTAATACCTCAGCACCATGGAATTTACCATATACATTACTTCCATCCTATAAAATTCTATTTGTATAACTTAATGGATTCTAGGTTACAATGTGATCCTGGATCAGAGGAGCAGACATATCCTGATTCTTTTTTTGAAGGGGGGAGGGGGGCATAAAAAATGTTGACAAGAAATTACACTTGGTCAACGAATAAACTATGTGCAATAAGACATAACAGCCTTTTTTTTTTTTCTTTCTCTGCATAGCATGTTGTGTATGTTATGTGGTTGATCAATGATTCTTAGCCCAATAACCTTCATCCATGCAAGAACAGATGCCTCCCTTGAAAAGATGAAACTGTTCAGCATCCCTTACAGAAATCTCTCTGCGCACCTCCTTAGAGATAAATCTAACAATGTTGTGACAATTTTCACACATATATAGATTCTTCGTCACCCAAATAGGCATCCCAGGGGAAGAATTTATAAGTGCAAAGGCAATGGCCAGTCTCTCACTGTGTCCACAAAATATATCAGCCTTAGAAGTTTCCATTATGTTCATATGACTACTCTGTGGTCCTTCAATACCAGCTTCCTTCATCTTCTCATAAAACCGCTCCAAAACTGCACTTATTTCCTTTATTTGAGGGTGTAAGTTATCACCACTGAGAAAAGCATGCACTGTGCCCTTGACTTCCACCCAGCTGCATCCAGGATCTACTATTAGTCCATTCTGTCTTATCATTTTTCTTACTTTTGCAACTTTGTCCCATTTACCGGTGTTAGCATATAGGTTAGAAAGAAGAATGTAATAGCCAACACTTGTTCTATCATCTTGAAAGATGTTCTCTGCTGCAAGTTCCCCAAGCTCAACATCATGGTGGATCCTGCATGCATTTAGCAAGGCTCCCCAAACTGCTGGGTCTGGTTTCATTGGCATTTTCTGTATAAAACCATAAGCATCCTCTAATTTCCCAGCACGGCCCAGTAAATCAACTACACATGCATAGTGTTTCAGATTAGGTGCAATAGAGTACTTATCTTGCATGCTGTTAAAATATTCTAAGCCTTCTACCACCATACCAGATCTGCTGCAAGCACATAATATGGAGATAAATGTAATTTCATCAGGATAAACGTTTGACTCTACCATTCTCTGAAAAAGCTCAGCAGCAAGTGCTCCTTTCCCGCGTTCCGCATATCCTGTTAGCAAAATGTTCCATGCTGCAACATCTTGATTACCTGAGGAAAATTGTTTCCACGCATATTCCATTCTTCCACACCTTACATACATGTCCAAAATTGCATTGGGCAGAAAACCATCAAAACTTACTCCGGTTCTCAAAGCATGAGCATGGATCTCTTTTCCACATGTCAAAGCTCCTATTCTAGCACATGCAGAGAGGACACAAATTAAAGTAATAGAGTTTGGCTTTAGTCTAAGAATCATGTCCCTGAAGAAAAATAAGGCTTCCGAACACCGATTGTTGATCCGAAGGCCAAGGATAATAGATGTCCAAGTTATAATATTCTTGCCATGAGTAGAGTGGAAAACTTCTAAAGCCATGTCAATGCATTTACACTTAGCATACATATCAATGAGTGTGTTTGCAACCATAACATAAGAGATGAGCCCTGTCTGCTTGGCCACCTCATGAAGGTTCTTCCCCATATCTAAATGGCCTAAACAAGAACAAGCAGATAGTACGATGGCTATGGTGATTTCATCTGGCATGATACCTTCATCTTCCATCATTTTATATGTCTCAAGAGCTTTCTCATGCATCAAACTATTCTCGTAACCTGATATCATAGCAGTCCATGACACCACATCTCTGCATTCTGTTTGAGAGAAAACTTTTTCAGCTTCCTTAATAAGTCGAACCGATGAATACATCGGAATTAATGAATTGCAAACCGAAGGGTCTCTCCCGAACTCTGTTCTCAGAACATAACCATGAATCTCCCTCCCCAATCTCTCATCACCCAGAAGCTCACATGCAGTAATCACACTGGTCAAGGTCTTTAAATCTGGATCAACAGGATATTCAAGCATCAAACAGAACAATCTCAGACCCTCCAAACACTCTCCATTTTCAAAATACCCAGAAATCATGGCATTCCAAGAAATTCTGTCTCTATTAGGCATTTTATCGAACACCAACCTAGCAGTATTGATATCCCCACATTTCACATACATGGTTATTAATGCATTAACCACATCCACATTTGACTCAAACCCATATCTCATAACATGCACATGAATCTCTCTGCCCCTCACCAAGTCAGGCATGCCACCACAAGTCCTCAAAACACAAGGAAAAGTGTAAACATCAGGCCTTACACCAACCCACAACATTCTATGATAGAGATTCATTGCCTCATCAAAGAACCCAGCTTTAGCATACCCACCAACCAAAACATTCCAAGAGAACACACTCCTCTCCTCCATTCTCCCAAACACAAACCAAGCATCCACCAAGTTCCCAAACCTCACAAACATGCTCAAAAGGGCATTCCCAACCTGAAGGCTCAAATGGGTCATGGAATTGGAAACATAGGAGTAAACCCGAGACCCTTCCTTCCTTGCTCTCTTCCACTCACATAACCTTATTAAAGCAACGTAAGCATCTTCATTAACTGGAACTTGAAGCTCGTTCATGGAGTCTAAGTAGCTCATAGCACGGTCCAAGTTCCCATCAAGGCATAGCTGACAAATATCAGAGTTTGGGTTGTTGCTGCTGATGGTGGTGATGGCGGTGGCGGTGACAGAATTTGAGACCCAAATAGATTTAGAATTTCTGAGTCGGGGATGGAGGGTCTTCAAGTTATGGGTGAAAGTGAAAGTTTTGAGCTTTGAGTTGCAAGAAATGGTGGGAAGAATGGGATGGTCCCTTTGAGTATGGAGTTGAGAGGATTTAGCAAACGCCGCCATTGGAGTTACAAAAGCATGAGAGGGTTTAACAGTTAAACGCGACAGTGTCAAATGTTAAGGCAAAGTGCAGAGTCAATTGTTGTGTTACCGACTTACCGTGTCTCTTTCTCTCTACGCTCCGACCATAACCACCATCTTATCCATAATAACCATAACTTCGTGTCTTGCTGCGAGCCATGCGCTTAATTCATCATGCATAATAATCTAATTAATTGACGAGAAGATGTGTACTTAATCGAGTATTAAAATATAAGAACTCTACATTCACCTGTGATAGAGGAATTTTTTTTTTACTAGAAAATTACAATTACCCGAATATGGTGGCAAATGGAAAAAAAAAGTTATTTGGCAGATAAAATATTATTAGGAAAATTGATTTAAGTTTTCCAAATCTATATTTAATTGAATGTAAAATATTATTAGGAAAATAGGGTGAAATTATGAAAGCAATTCCTGACTAAATAATATTGCACGATACATGAATAGGGTTAGAAGAGGGTCATTTTTGTTATCTACTTTGCTTCTTTTTCCATTTTGCCGGTAATATCAAAATACCACATTCGAAGTGGTATTCTTAAACAGTGTTTTTTTTCCACAATTTTCAAAGAAACGAGAAATCATGGGCAAATCAGTTTACTAGGTGAATTTTATAAAAACTTGTACCAAACATGGACAACTTAGAATACCTTTCTCACTTGCCTGGGTATCTGCACAAAAAACTCCTACCAAACGGCCCGTCGAATCCTACTTTAAATACTTAATGGATTGATGATCTTTCCATGTTTGGTATGTCAAAATTTTACCTTTGATTAAATTTACCGAGTCTGTGTTTGGTTGATCGTTTAATATTGATGGGATTAATTTAGACTTTCTCTCTCGTTTTTTCTATGTGGCCTTCAAAACTTTAATTGGTATAATGCTTCCATATTGCATTATACCAATTAAAACTTCAAGTATACATATAATACAAGAATATAAACATACTTAGCATTATATCAATTCATCTTTCGCGGAGGTTGGGATTTGTCTACACATTTCATCGGTTAAAATTGGGAATGGCATGTGTAAACATCAATCATTTCCACACAGCATCATAATCTTTCCATGATCACTTTTCTACTTCCATATTGCATTATACCAATTAAAACTTCAAGTATACATATAATACAAGAATATAAACATACTTAGCATTATAGCAATTCTTACTACATTTACATACACAATCATAAAATCACACTCCCACGGAGTTTACTGGAACAATTGAGGGATAAATTCCAAGGTCCGAAAGTTTACATCACTGTAGATTTTTGTTTTCTATCCTCTTTTCTATTTCAATGCAAACAACCACAACTTCAACACAACAACAACCTAGTACGCAATGTGTAAAGATGATTATTAACATATATTTCACACAAACATTAAGTTATTTGCTAGTTATTGAATCCAATGGTCGTTCTTCAACCTCTATGGTATTAGGTTCAACTCTATATAACCACAACACGCAATCACCATCAATATTTCATTTCTAAGTTATAATTACCATAAAACTCAACACATTTTCATGACAATTTCTCAAAGTGGCCCAAATGGTGATTTCTTTGATTTTCCTTTTACGAAAACAAATCCCTAACATGTTTAACAAAAAGACATATACAAAACAATCACTAACTCATCAAACCATCAAAATTTCAAAATACACATCTCTGCAAAATTCAAATTTTCCAAAGTGAGCTAAGTGGTGATTTCTTTAGTTTTCCAATAATAAGAAGCAATTTCTAGCATCTTTAACAAATGAAACCACATCCAAATCAAACCCTAACTCATCCAACCATTATTTTTTGAAATTACTATTCATTGAAACTCTAAATTTTCAAAATTCCATGGAAAGATGAGTTGGATAGTAGAAACTTACCTTGAATCATCTTAGAATGCTAGGAGAAGCAAAATTCAAGTTCTAATGCACGCCAAAATCCCTCAAACACCAAAAGTCCACCTAGACTTTGAATTACAGATAGTTATCTGCCCACGGTATGAATTACAAATAATTGTACAAGTTACTTAGAATTTTCTAGAAGATATGTTGCAACAGAAGCGTGGTGGTGGACTTTAGGTAGTTAAAAGTTATTTCAAAATATATTTTGGAAGGTAAGTCAAAATTTTGGGGACAAAATTTTAATTAGGAGAGGAAAAATGTAATTTTTTTAAAATTATATATATATATATATAATAATAATAATAATAATAATTAATAATAATAATAATAGTGTTATGTAACATAATGTAAGTGTTGTTTCCAACTCTCATATTAAAAGGGAGAGAGAAAGTGGAATGATGAAAGAGAAAAAAAATATGTGGACCCCACCTCTTTAATGTGTGTGTAGGAAAGTGAAGATATATTATGTTAAATGATAAACATAAAACCCATAATAATAATAATAATAATAAATAAAATGTAAAATATCTTACACATTTAGATAAAATATCTTAGATATTTATAAAAGTAATGATTAGATTTCTTAGATTTTTATAAACATAATGATTAAGATTCCTTAGATTTTTATAAAAATAATAATTAGATTCCTTAGATATTTATAAACGTAATGATTAAGATTCCTTAAATATTTATAAAGGTAATAATTAGATTCCTTATATTTTTATAAAAAGTAATAATTACATTCCTTTATTCAAAAGCTATATAACCCCCATTTATAAACTTAACAAGAAGAAGAAGAGAAAGAGAGAGAGAAAGAGAAGGAGGAAAAGAGAGAGAGAAAGAAAGAGAGAAGAACGAGAGGAATAGAAAGAGAAAGAAAGAAGGAAAAAGAAAAGGAAGAGGAAGAGAGAGAGAAAGAAAGAAGGAAAAAGAAAAGAAAAGATAATATTGGGAGTAAGCAACTCGTTCTCTCACTTATTTTTAAAGTAAATTTTTTGATATTTTAGAAAATTATGTTGGTTCTGTTTTTATCTATATTATGTTTAAAGTTGGTATTTTAAAGTTATTTTTTTAAAAGTTGTGAAGATGTCGTTACTTTGTCAAAATTATTTTATGAATTCTTTCTACTCTTTTGGTTTACTTTCTATCTTTAATTTTATGAATTTGATGAAATTATTAATATTGATTGTTAGAATGATGAGTAACAAGATTATAGAACTAAAAGATTGATTTGGTACCAAACGGACAGTAACAGAATATGTAATCTTTTTCTGAATGATTCTGATGTGACTGACCTACAAGGGGATCAACATGGTTATAGGGTAAGGGACGCCTTATCATGGCTTGAGCTCCGCCATACAGAATCTTTCATATACAGAACACAGGATTTGAGCGCTCACAGAATTGAGCATTAGTCATTTCAGTTAAAGATTACACGTTCCTATATATGTTTATATACAAAAACCCACAAAAGTTTGGGTATGACTAAATAGAGAACCCACAAAGGTTGGGCTTATATTTATTGTTTGTGATATTATCTTCTTATTATAAATTTTATTCTGTGAGAATGATATTTTCCACTAAAGTGGCTGGATTGGTTATAGTTCGAAAATCCCAATATTACTGAGATTTATCTCATGTGTTTATTTTTATG
>JAVKPL010011068.1:0-65000 GCA_032173675.1 Gastrolobium villosum | reverse complement strand
ATCTTTTTTCTTAATTATAAGTATGTGGTTGGGTGCAGAAACTTTCGTTTATTTTATTTTCTGGAGAGTTGTGGTGGTTAGTAACAACACAACATCTTTTTTCTTGACCAGAAACTTTTGTTTATTTTATTTTCTCGAGAGTTGTGGTGGTTAAGAATGACAAATTTTTCAACATTTACAAAGATTATCATTAACGTAACGGAAAATGACTATTCATGTTATAAATAACGATGAGGGCTGAGACTAAATAATGGAACGGTATCATGTGATTACTGCTTTATTTTTTTAATAAATTTCAAAATTTATTTTAAGCTTTTAAGTAGAAAAAAAAATGTCAGAATGTTATATTTAAAAACTTTTTATTTACAAATCCTTACATAACTATATTATGTTGTGTGATCACGGTCATATTTTAGTCAAGAATGTATGACCGGTCATACTTAATGTAATTTGTAAAAAAAATTATAAACGGATTCTTCCCCTAGAAAAATATCTTCTTTTGTTGTAAGAAAATTATTTTTTCCTATCACTTCGATTTTCGTATAACAATATCTTTAATTTTTTTAATAGACATAAGCTCCACATAAAATATATCTATGTCATAAAAAAAAAACTCCTACTACATACAAAAATTGAAACCCTTTTTTAACTACTCATGATTCATAAATTCACATGGTAGTACAGATGTTCAAAAATGGCGGCATCGCCAACCTGTCATTCGTCCTAGATTAATTATGAAATATTAGCCCTGGGATTGTTTAATTTAGTTTTACGTAACTTTTTTCCGAACCTTTTTGAAGGCTTTAAATTTGATTTAGTCCAATATCAAATTAAAGAAATAATTTGTTGACTAAATATCTTAAGTCTCGGTATACTTATGAGTTATATTTATTTCATTTAATATTAGGTAAATTAAATTCCTACACATATAATAAATGTGGGTTCTCCCTCTATTTTTTTTCTCTAATTATGTGTGAGTTTATAATTTTATTTCACTAACATAAAATAATTATCTTTAACAACATAAGAAAAAATATTTCTTATTAATCATTCGTAGAATTGTATTTCACTTTCATAGAAAACACAAACATGCCATGTTACTTAACCATAATTTATTGTTTCTTTACGGAAGGTGATCAGGCGCCTAACGGGCTTTTTATTTTAGAATGAAGGGCTATGCCCACGAGCACCTAGTGGACTTTTAATATTAAAAATGATGTTTATTTTTTTAATTATTATCACTGAGAAATTAACTATTAAAATTTGCTAAATTATTGAGTATTATCAAATCGGTTCTTAGTTTTTTCTTAGTTTCATTTCTTAATCTGTTAATATAATTTTTTCATTATTATATAATAGTAATATAGTGTTATGTTATTAAATAATATTATAAAAAAAGTTACACTACTAATATATATAGATATATTGATATAGAGCTGTCAAAATAGGTCAATATGTATTATTAGGCCCTGACCTATATTGGTTAGGGTCCAATGACATGCAATAACAAAGGCCCATAAGGGTTAAAAGTCTTATGGGTTAAGACCAGTCCGTGAGCTATCCAAAATTATAATTTTAAAATTATTTTATTTCAACTCAATGCACTCAAAATTATTTTAATATATAAATATTTAACGTTTTCATAAAATATTAAACACAAAATATAAATTTTTCATAATTTAATTTTTTTAATGAAATAACACTTGCACTCAAATATACACTTTGAAAATCATCATCGTTCTTTATACAAAATAATACATCTTGTTGCGCAAACCCACGAGGAATCGCCTTATGTCATGTGGTGATTTATTTTTCCTTTGCTACCATGGAATCTCCTCTCTTCATCGACAAGCCTCCTTCATGTCAAGACACGATCAAGTCTCCTTGCTAGGTAGATTTCCAAACTATTCTCAAGGGGAAGAGGAAGGAGTGCGGGGGCACTCTAGGGTTTCAATCTTCTATACTCATAAGTCATAACAACACTGACAACTGATGACTAAAGTGAGACTATTAATATGAGCACCAAGAAACCTTAACCTTAGCCTTCTTAGGCTATTCTCATACACTAAGCTCAATTGGGCAGTTGGTAAAAGAGAATAAACCTAATAATCTCCCACTTGCTATTGAATACAAATTTGAGCCCAAAACCTAAGACCATATAACTCATTGGTCGTCGTCAATTAAAATTACCATGTCCTTTATCTCAAGTTAGCCTGGGGGTTTACCATCTATTATTAATCAAATCTCCTAATAATCATTAAATGATTATCTAATTCGGTGCTACTCCATTAAAAGTCCAAAGTTAAACTCCAAGGTTAATACTATTTATACACAAATATATATCGCCCTTTGCAAAATATTGATAATTGATTGATAAACTTTATGTTTCTCAATCAATTATTTCTTCTCTTGACTGTGATAGTTTCTATGATGGATTATATACATTACCAATGTCTCAAATATCAGTATCGATACATATGAAAGGGATATTTCCTACAAATTCCATATTGTTTATATCATAAATACCGATAATCAAATAATCTTACTCCCAAAATACCGAGTTATTGGTCATCAATAGATTAGACCTCGCCCGTTAGTAAATCAAAGAACGAAAACTATTTAGTTACGAATTGATAATAAACTCAGGATTAAGAGCAATGACATAACTATTTTTAATTGAAATTTCGATACCTTATGACAAAAATACATTCTTAATCAAATCTCTCCTTGATCCTTTTAATGTGAATATTAATTCACACCAATATTTTATAATGATTTGCACAAACCATTTGACAAAATATTGCAGAGCGCCCAACTTTATTTAACAGTTATGAATCTGTTCATCAATTGTGAGAATTTATTGATCATGTTATCCATGATCGTATTCAAAGAATTATATACTTCATAATTGATCCGTACCTTAATATTTGTAAATTGCAAGCATAAAAATAACAAATAATATATCATTTGCAAAATTTAGAAAAAGATTATATTGTGACATTGTCTTACTCTAAGAACACAATGAAGTAACATGCCTCTCGAACACAAGTTCAGTAAAACTCTTGGTAAAAGGGTGTGCAAGGTTCGACTCTTATACTATCTTGGTTTAGTGTAAACCTCAAAATTCAATGTCGATTTTCTTGAATCAATATCCATTTGAAAAGTTGAGTATGTGTAATATAATGTTTTCAAGACACCCACCAGAATATACTAACATATAATCTCTCATTCTTCGAAGATACTTGAGCACATACTTAACAATTATCTAGTTTTCCTTTGCGATCCGATTAGTACTAGCTCACTACCCTCGCTGTGTGATAAATGTCTAATTTGGTGCACACCATGGTATATATGAGACTACCTATTGCTGAAGCATAAGGTATCATGTTCATACATTCTTCATGCTTAAGAGTCTTTAAAGGTTACTCCTTAGAAAGATGAATTCCATGTCTGATGGATATAATTTCCATGTTGAATTTGGCATGAGTTTTTGTCAACGTAAGTAACTTGAGGTAATACTAATAATTTATTGGGAAAACTTCAAAAATCCCCCTGAAAGTTTTGTTAGAATCACTTACCCCCTCCCAAACTTTTTAATCATTTACACCCCTACTTAAATTTTTTTTATCACTTATCCCCTAACTTGATTTTTCATCCAAAATTAAGGTTAACAGAGTTAATTTTTTTTAAAAAAAAATACCAAAACTATCCTTAAAAAAATAAAATAACCCCTGCATTAATCTGAACCTTACTGCTGGCAAGAGATAGTCATTGAGGAGTGGAACCGCCACTCAATCCTGACCACCTTGACCGCATGGTTGAGATGCTGATCACAAGAAGCTCTGGAGCCCTTTGCAAGTTGCGTGTTTCTGGTTTTCAAGTAGAGAAAATATTCACTCTCATTGCAGAAAAGTAAACATAATTGCAAGATTTCAATTTACATGGCCGCATTATTTGGTGTTTACTGTATATAGGAGGAATCTTAAGATTAAATACTTCACTGATTAAATATTTCAATTCCCTTTCTTGTTTGCTATTCCAAAAAGATGATACATATATTCATTTGCAAGAATATGCTTTTTTTTCTTATCCAAGGGTTACTTTTTTTTTTTAAGGATAGTTTTGGTATTTTTTTTTAAATTAACTCTGTTCACCTTAATTTTGGATGGAAAATCAAGTTAGGAGAGTAAGTGATAAAAAAATTTAAGTACGGGTATAAATGATTAAATTTTTTGGGGAAGGGGGTAAGTGATTCTGACAAAACTTTCAGGGGGATTTTTGAAGTTTTCCCTAATTTATTCTTTTGGTCTTGTAAGCAGTGGCGGAGCCGTGCTCCACTTTGAGCCCGGACAAAAAATTATATGTGTATTTTTTTTTTAATTTTATTTAGTTCATATCATAATATATTTAAATTATATTAAATATAGAGCCCCTGGAAAAACAGCACTAAGAAGAGTCATAATTTTATTAAATATTTTTTAATTTTACTAAAAAGTATTATATTTTTTTATATAAGTGAAAATTAAACACATAATCTAATACAACTTATCCAAATCTTTCACTAAAAATATTTTAAGTTTTAGATAGGGTCAAATTATAAATTGTAGTCCGGGCTAAATTATAATTTTAACCCAGACCATATTATAATTAATTATATAATTATATACAATAAATATAATTTGTTAAAATTTAGCCCGGATTGAGACCACACCTGCCACATATATGACTCCGCCATTACTTATAAGAATTTTATACCTAGAATATAATTAGCTTCCCCATATCCTTCTTATCAAAACGCGTACCTAGTCAACTTTTTATGCCTCACAATACCTCTATTGCATCTGCTTGTGAGGTGTTTTATATAGTGGGTGCTGATGTGGCGAGTATGATGAATCTCAGTAATCAGGATCATATTGTGACGGGAGGTGTTATGTTTGGTGTTAGAAGCATCGTTTTAGAATGTGATATTATGCATTTAATACTTGAGTAAGATTTGAATTATTATTTTATGTTATATTAATTAATGAAGTGTCAGTATAATCCAGAGATTGATATCACTATATGTAGATAAATAACTGCACATCATTGGTAACAGAGATTTCTAAAACATTTGCAACACAAAAAGAATGCAATATGAGAAACATATTATCTTTATTTTATTATCATTAATCATTTTAGACTCAAAATTTGTGTCTTAAATCTTTCCCTTCTTATCTTCCGCAGTTTGTTATCTGACTGTATGAAAATATTTGCTCTTGCATATGATCTAAGTACTCTGCAAATTATAGTGTTATTGTACTGACTTTTCCAAAAAATTAAATTAAAGTAAATGTTAGTGTACAAACATACAGAGCCAGGCCAGGCCAGGCCATTATTCTTTCTTCTTAATCTGAAACACAAATTAGTACAAACACATACAGATCCAGGCCAGGCCATTGGAGCTAAATTACAAGAGATATGCTTAACAAATCACTAATTTATTCTAATAAATAAAGTTGTTAGATGTCATTTAGCAAAAATAAAAATAAAAATGGCTAGCCATCAGAAATATTTCGAGAACAGTGACCATTTTGCCACACTACACCAAATTATTTACTAGACTGTCACGCGAATAGTAAAAATTCCCGGAATGCCACGCGGCATAATTCGCTATACTGTGCAGTGAATTATGTTTGTAAATAATTCACTACACAGTTTAGCGAAATATGTCATGTCAGACCGCACAGTCAGAAAAATGACACGTGTCAAGCTGGCAGTAATACAAGCATAATTCGCTACACTGTGTAACGAATTACTGCCAGCTTAACACGTGTCATTTTTGCTGACTATGCAACTTGACATGACATATTTCGCTACACTATGTAGTAAATTAATTACAAACATAATTCGCTGTACAGTGTAGCGAATTATGCCACGTGGCATTTCGGAAATTTTTACTATTCACATGCCAGTCTGATAAATAATTTGTTGAAACGTGGCAAAATATTCACTCTTCCAATACTCCGGCATAAACCTATAGTCAAATCAACAAAATTAAGCAACCTTTGCGAGGCATAATATTTTATTAATTTTGCAGGAATCTTGGGCTTAGTAAATTATTGAACATTTCATTGTAGCTATCCTATTTCTTCACACCCACCATCTTTTCACATATTAACAAAATCGTAAAATGACACCTACCTTGAGATGGTAAAATGAGTCACGTCAGGCTAACTAACACATCAAATTCCGCTGGTTGTTGGCATTTTTTTTTTTTAATATTTGGGTTCATTTGCTTGTGATAATTCGATTTGGAGTGAATCTCGAAATTAAGATTTTAAACATCTTCCAAAACTAATATTGAGAGGGTGGAATATATATTCTCATAACTGAGTTATTATTATTTGATGACCCGTTGGCAAATTAAGTGTAAATGATAAGTCTCAGATTAATTTGTTAATTAACAAAGTGAATACATTGAAATAAAAGATCTGAACTCAATATTTAATTTTTTTGAATTGACTCCATACTATATTCCTGTTGAAAATATTATGTGAATTGAATTTTTATATTTGTTAGAATAAGTTAAGTGAGAACCATATATAAATGTAATTTTTTTTTAAAAAAATTTATAGCCTTAAAATTTTGATTTAAGATGTAATATTAATTCATTTTTGTGATTTATCATTTAATTCATTGGTGGAGTTATGATTTGGGCTCCCTCTACTATTTTAACAGTGGTATATAAGAGTCATCAATTTGAAAATGACAATGCACTTGAAGAGGCCTTCATAAAAAAGCTAACGTGACTTAAAAATTTAAAGAAAAAGAGTTCTGAAATATTCGCCTTAAGGGGCAATATGATGTGAAGGAATCCCCTGTAAGGATTTTTAACTCCCCGTATAAGATTATGAATGTATTCAGCCTATTATCGAAATCACCAATTATGTTATCTATGAAACCAAAATGAAATTTAGCAGATATATTAATGCTAAAATGACGGGAGGAAGGGGACAAAACAAAATAAAAAATTTAGAAATTGGTATTGGTATAGGCAAGTGTTGGAAATAATCAATGTGAGTTGTAAAGAAATCTCGTACCGGTTAGACTTGAACCAATGATCATATAAGTACAAACAAAAAAAACCAAACAACTTGAGCATTAAGATTTTGTTTTGGGATATGATATCAACCTATTTATTATGATTTATCATTTATTCCATTAGGATAAAAATAAATTATGACTATGTAAGTGCAAAAAAGAATCCCATACAACTTGAGTCTTAAGATTTTGGGATTTGTACCATTTTTAAGTTTTCCCGTACCCTTCTTAACAAGGACCAAGTCTTCTCATTCAAAATAAAAAAGGCATGGCTTTTTTCATCAACGATTTTTAATTTAAAATTTCAAATAATTTTGAAAATTTGTTTCAATATATATATATATATATAAGGCTTATCATTTCTCAAGCTGTTTGAGATAATTTCATTTCCGGTTACTAAATCATAACCGTACAAAGATTGATCGATGAATCAAAAGTGAATCAATCAATATAAGAAAATAAATAAATAAAACGATGTAGTTTTGGGATAGTCAGAGATAAATTTATTTCAAGCTATTTGAGAAATAATTTTCCAGGATCAAGTGGATTAATAACTAACAATAAGTGTAAAATTTCACACCAATATAAAAATGACTAAGAAATACGTGTAGTATGGATCAAGTGGATTAATAAGTAACAATAAGTGGAAAATTCCACACCAATATAAAAATGACTAAGAAATACGTGTAGAAATTTCGGGCGACGACTACAGGCCCATAAAAGAAGAAGATCACGTTCATTCTTTGCACTTGCCATGAATAACGAGGGTATGTCTTCCTCTACCAAAAAGCATGACGTATTTCTTAGCTTTAGAGGAGAGGACATACGCACCACCTTCGTTAGCCATCTACACAATGCTCTGAATAAAGCCAAACCAATCAGAACATTCATAGATTATGATATTCCTAGAGGAAAAGATGTTTGGCCAGCACTTATCCGGGCAATGAAGGACTCGCATATATCGGTTGTTATTTTCTCAGAAAATTATGCAACCTCAAAATGGTGCTTGGAAGAACTCTACAAAATACTCGAATGCAGAAAAGATCATGGTCAAGTTGTCATACCTGTTTTCTATAAAACAAATCCATCACACGTAAGGCATCAGAAGGGTAGTTACGAGAAAGCATTCGCCAAACATGAGCGAGATTCTGGGGACAAAGGCAGCAGATTAACAAGATCAACATCAAGATCGTCATCACTTTCATCCCCAAGAGACAGCAAATCCAACAAACAAAAAGTACTTAGGTGGAGGAAAGCTCTCACTGAAGCAGCCAATATATCTGGATGGGACTCTCGAAACCATAAGTACTCTCTCTCTCTCTGACTTTTGCGGCCAATATATATATATATATATATATATATATATATATATATATATTATAGTATGAAGGGAATACTCTTATTACCAAATTTTATTGCTAGTAACTTACTATGTATCTAATCATCATTAAATCAAAGAGAGAATGTTTAAAAATTTCTAAAGAGAATATATATGAAAATACTTATCCAACAGTGATTAGATAGGTGATAAGTCGGAGAAAAAAAAAGTAGTGAAAAGTTTTGGTAGTACTGATCCAACAGTGATTAAATAAGTAATAAGTTGATAGTGAAATTTTTTGGTAGTAAGAATATATTTTTATATATATATATATATATATATATATATATATATATATATATATATATATATATATCTGATAGCCGTTATTAAAAAAGATATTGATCTAACAGTGATTAAATAAGTGTTGATGTTTTTTTATTGGTAATATTGATCAATATTGAATCATGTCTTTCAAGTCGCACCTTGCTTTTTATATATATATATATATATATATATGCATCATTTTAAATGAAGTTTTACCATAACATTTATTCCTTTAGTTTGGATTCGGTATATAATTGATTCATTTATTAAATTGTGAATAGTCATTGATTGAATTGATACATAAGAATCTATTTTTTCTACTAGGTTTTCCCTCTATATGACATGAGAATTTCTAAAGTAAAGAAGTATAACAAAATTAAAATCAACTCGATGTTGTATGAATATATTTTCTATTCTATTTACATAGTTTGAAAAATAGAAAAAAAATGGAATTTCTTCAAAAAAAAAAAATTAAACATATACATATCTAAAAAAAAGAGAAAAATAAATATGAAATAAACTATAATATCAAAATATAATAAGAATAAAAAAAAGGAGACGGGATAGTCTTTATTCTGATATTTTTGTATTCACAAAAGATACACATCATGAATTGATATATTCTGCCATGGAAGGATTCGAGCCTCCTAATAGCGGGACCAAAACTCGTTGCCTTAGCTTGGCCACACCACAGTTTTGATTTGGCACCAATAAAAACTATTATTGATATTGATTGTTTGTCAATTCTAATTCATAAATTTTTATAGAAAAAATTGTTGATAGGAGGAGAAGATGAAAATAAATCATGAAAAAAACATAGTCTTTCAAATAGTTTTTATCATAAATAATTTTTTGACACACGATTACTGCTGGTAGAAGGTACTTCAACTGGTATATCCCCTTGTGATCAAGGGAATGTAGTTAGCTGATACGTGTTTGATCCTTCAATCTGCATTTCTCATTCTCCCTTAGCTTTAAATAAAAAAAACCTTTATAATCAAATAAATATGATAATTTATAATTAAATGATAATAAGATTTACTAAAAAAAATATGTCTATAAAATTTATACTAAAAATTCATTAAAATTAATTTTCTCGCTCGTGATAGATTTCATTTAAGGGAAAACATTTTCTCATGTTACATGAGAATTCAACTCTTATGTTAGTGACTCTTTGATTTGCGTGCAAAGCTTTTCTTTTTCTTTTTTAATAAATAAGGGGTCCACCACTAATTGAGTCACAACATGAAAATTGAAGTCTCATGCAAAACATGAGACAATCAAATCCCTTCATTTAATTAATATTTCCTTTTGTCACATATGCTAGGGACGAGACTCAACTCATCGAGATCATTGTGAATGATGTACTACAAAAGCTAGACCTGAGGGAACCTATAGAACAAAAGGGCATTGTCATTGAAAAAAACTGTATAGATGTCGAATCATATATGAAAGAAAAACAAAAAATTGGAATTTGGGGCATGGGCGGAGTAGGTAAGACAACCATTGCTAAAGTCTTGTTTGCCAAACTCTTCCCCCATTATGACAATACATGCTTTGTGGTGGCCAATGCAAAAGAACATTCCCTTGGTAAGCTTCACTTTGAGCTATTTAAGGAAGAAATTTCGACACCTAATGTTGTAGGATACTCATTTGATTTGAGGAGGCTCAGTGGTAAAAAAGTTTTCATCGTACTTGATGACGTGGATAATTCAATTCTAATTGAATATTTGTGTAGAGAGTACCATTACTTAAGTCCCGATAGTAGACTCATTATAACAACAAGAGATAGGAGATTTCTTGAAAATAGAGTTGATCTTATATATGAGGTCAAGAAATGGGAAGATACAGAATCTCTTGAGTTTTTTTGCTCAAAAGCCTTTGAACAAAGCAAACCCCAAATTGGTTTTGAGTCTCTCTCAGAAAGGGCAGTTGCTTATGCTGAGGGAGTTCCATTAGCTCTTGATGTTTTGGGTTCAAATCTTCGTTCCAAAAGTACTAAATTTTGGGAGAGTACTCTCAGAAAACTCAACAATTATCCTGATGAGAAAATTCAAGGCTTGTTAAGAGTGAGCTATGATGATGGATTAGATCCTCTACAGAAGAAGATTTTTCGAGACATAGCATTTTTTTTCCAAGGAGAAGAGAAAGATCACGTCCAATCAGTTCTAGATGCATGTGGTTTCGAAGCAAGTAGCGGAATAGAAGTCCTTGAAGACAAAGCTTTGATAACTATTTCAAATAGCAATGGAATACAAATGCATAACTTGCTACAAATAATGGGTTTTGCAATAGTACGTAGAGAAGATGAAAATAATCCTGGAAGACGTAGCCGATTGAGGGACAATGAAGCTCGTGAAGTAATTGAGAAAAACAAGGTAAGAAAATGTTAGAATTGGATATCCACACAGAAGTATGGTTGTCTCTTCCATCTGTGTGGATATCCAATTCTAATAGAAAAGAAAATAAACACATACTTTTTACAAGACAAAGACATGATTTTTATATAGAAATTGTAGCTAATCTGATACCGTTTTTACTTTTGGTGTTTTGTCAGGGGACTGATGCAATTCAAGGCATAACATTAGATTTGTCTCAAATTTAAGATTTACGTTTGCCTTCTGACACATTCACAAAGATGGAATCCTTAAGATTTCTTAAATTATATACTCCTTCAGGTCAGAGTTGTTCTAGTAATACATACATCGACCTTCCTGCAGTTCTTGAGCCATTTTCTGACAAACTGAGGTATGTTGAGTGGACGGGGTACCCATTTGAGTCTCTTCCATCACCTTTTTGTGCTAAGTTGCTTGTTGAGATTCGCATGCCGCACAGTAATGTTAAACAACTTTGGCAGGGGACGCAGGTAAAAATGTAAAAGTACATAAGGGTTTTTTGACTTTACTAATTCATTTTTCAAAAAATTTAACTGGGTTAAGTTCTTGGTCAAACTTATTACCAGACTGATGCAGAGAGATGTGGCACCTGACATGCCGTGTCTAAACATGATAATATGTCTGACACGTTTAGTGTTGACAAGAGACATGACACCTGAAATGCCATGTCTAAACGTGGTAGTCACACTACCACATTTATTGTAATGACAAATATAAACATAGTTTTACATACCACATGTGAACTCATACTAAACGTGGTAGTGTGACTATCACGTTTAGACGTGGCATGTTAGGAGCTATATCTTTTGTCAACAATAAAGGCGTCAGGCATACTATCACATTTAGATGTGACATGTGAGACGTTATGTCTCTCTGCAGTAGTCTGGTAATAAGTTTGATCAGGAACTTAGCCCGGTCAAACTTCTTAAAAAATGAACTAGTACGGTCAAAACCTCGTACATATACTTACCTTATTTATTTTTTCATGAAGATTTTCAATTTTGATGTCATTTTTGGAATTGTAACAGGAACTTGATAATTTGGAGGGAATCGACCTAAGTGAATGCAAAAAGTTTGAAAACCTTCCGGATTTGTCTAAGGCTTCAAGACTAAAATGGGTGAATCTCTCCGGTTGTGAGAGTTTGTATGATCTTCATGATTCTGTTTTATCGGCTGATACACTTGTTACTTTGTTACTGGATAAGTGTACAAGGCTTAAGAGTGTCAAAGGCAAGAAGCATTTAAAATCTCTAGAGACGATCAGTGTCATTGGCTGCTCAAGCCTGGAGGAATTTGCAGTGTCTTCAGAATTACTAGAAAACTTGGATTTAAGCAATACAGGAATCCAAAGATTGGACACATCAATTGGGCTTCTAAAGAATCTTAAATGGCTTTATCTAGATGGTTTAAGACTGGGGCATCTTCCAAAGGAGTTATCTTGCTTGAAATGTCTTAGGGAGTTGAAGCTTTCTGACAGTGGACTTGTTATTGACAAACAACAACTACATGATTTGTTTGATGGCTTACAGTTTCTACAAATACTACATTTGAAGGAGTGTAGTTGCTTGTTTGAACTCCCTGACAACATCAGCATCTTATCAAAAACATTACAAGAATTAAGGCTAGATGGAAGCAATGTGACAAAGTTGCCTGAAAGCATCAAGGATCTTCAAGAGCTTGAAATTCTGTCCTTAGAAAATTGCAGGGAGCTTCAGTGCCTACCAGAGCTTCCACCCCACATCAAACAACTATATGCTGTTGACTGCAAGTCGTTGGTGTCGGTGTCAAATTTGAAGACTTTGGCAAAAAAGATGTTAGGAAAGGCCAAACACATTTCATTCAAGAACAGCTTGAAATTGGATGGACATTCACTCAAATGTATTGAGGAAAGCCTCCATTTAACAATGATGTGTGCAGCATTTCAAAATGTGATAGTGAGAAATTCCCATGAGGTTGTCCTCAGCTTCAATTATAACAGTGTTGAGGTTTGTTTACCAGGAAGTGGAGTCCCAATTCAGGTCAATTATACAACAGAAGAGTCCTCAATTACCATTAATATTCCTAACCGTTCCAACTTGTTAGGCTTCATTTACTATGTGGTTCTTTCTCCTTTCTGTGGAATGAAGAAACATGGCACTAAATTAAAATGTGAATTCCCTTTAGCAGAAGGTACAAAGGTTACATGGCTAAAGATTGATATCACAGAATTGGACTCTGATCATGTTTGTGTATGGTATGATCCATTCCATTGTGACAGCATTCTCAATTCTAATGAACAAAAGGTTCGTTTTGACTTCTGTGTTGAAAATGATAAGGGGGAAGTTGATGGTTCCATTCGTGTTAAAGAGTGTAGGGTACACCTCATAAGTGTGTCAGAATTACCTAGTGTTTTACCGGAACTGGACTTGGATTCATATAAGAAAATGGACTTGCAGAAGGGATTGGAGTTGGAATCAGGATATAACATAACCTTCACATCAATTGAAAGACCTGATGGTATAATTGGTATGCAACTTATTCTTCTCTTTCACTCATTTCCATATATATATTATGGGATTTGATTTTCTCATGTTGTATCAGAATTCAATTCTCATGTTGTGACTCAACTAGTGGTGGGCCCCATATTTATTAAAAAAAAAAAAGTTTTGCACGCAAATCGAAGAGTCACTAACACGAGAGTTGAATTCTCGTGCAACGTGAGAAAATGTTTTCCCATATATTATGCTTATTTGCTTTTTCCTTAGCTGAGGATATATTTACTACCAATTAAGTTTATCACGTCTTACGAGTCTCAAATCTATTTTTTTCACCAACTTATTAATTTTTTTGTCTTTGGTCACAAAATTAGACTCAGACTCGGCTGTGGTTGAACCAGATTCGGCTGAAGAATGTGATGAGAGGAAAGACCGTTATTCTGTTGTGGAAGGCAGCTTCAAATCTGATGCTGGAAGGTTTAGCAAGGAAGATACCTCGGAGTCTACTAATGCTGTAAGTCAAGGGTTCTTTAATTTTATTTCGACAAACTTTGTATTCAATCTTAAAAATACAAAATATAACATACTTGCATTTTAGTATTATATTTTTGGGATTTATGAGAATTCAATTATCATGTTGTGACTCAACTAGTGGTGGGTCCCACATTTATTAAATAAGAAAAAGTAAAGAAAAATTTTATTTACGCAATATAAATTTTATCAAAATATATTTGTTAATTCTCCCATGATAAAAAAATATATTAAAATATTTTCCCTATATTTTTAACTACGCCATTTTGTCAATACAAATTGTTAGAAAGGGAAAAAAAAATTCTCCAACAACCCTAAAACTATAACATTTTGGGAATTGAGAGAATTAATAAAGCATATTTTAGAAATTTTATTTATTTCTTTATGGGAAATGTTTTTCTCATGTTGCATGAGACAAGTTGTCTCATGCAACACATAAAAAAGTGGATGAGACCCATTTTTTTCTTTTTCTCTATTTTTGGCTTTGGATCTTCCAAATCATTCCCGCAAGAGGTCCGGATCCATTTTTTTATGATCCTTCGATAAAAAGATTCATTCTCTTCATAAAAAAGAGGAGGTAGAACCAATAAAGATTTTTTTTTCGATTCATCCCTGGAGTTGAATACCTCATTCAAGAATTGTTTTTGATCTAATCCGGAGGAATTAATAGAAAAAGAAAATCCCTTATGATACACCAGATCCGGCTCGGTTATTGATAGAGTGAATAGATCTGCCATTTCTTGAAATCTCTCTTCTGATTCAAAATCGTGGTGTAACGTGTATCCCCCCCTATTCCGGTCATGGAATAGATGAAATAAACAAAAAAACGGATTTTTGTTCAAGAATGAAATCTTATTGGAACCGTCCAGTTCATCCTTCGGAACCATATCACATCCTGGATTTGATGAAATAGGATGAATTGAGACGGTATTTTGTAAATACATAATTATCTTGAATCTTCTCAATGGGTCTCATCCACTTTTTTGTGTGTTGTATGAGACAATTTGTCTCATCCAACATAAGAAAAATATATCCCTTTCTGTATTATATAAATTTTATCAAAACATTATTTGTTAATTCTTCCAACCCTCGAAACCATTTATTTATGGGTTGTTGTTTATCTCCCATGATAAAAAAAAATAGGGGAAAATGCTTGTCCTTTTAAATGACACAAATTATATCCTTTCACTCTCATAAAAAGGTGAGACCCACACCTTTTTTTTGTCCACTTTTTCCCTCTTTATTTTAATCAAAATGACACAACTTTACCTCCTTTAAAATTATACACACTTTACCTAAAAAAATATATTAAAATACTTGGGATTCCTATCACAAAACACTTGGATTTGATTCTCAATTTCCCTGTTTTTTAAAGTAACATGTAATCCTATCATAAATCTTAATCAAGGTGGGTAATCTCACCTGATATTGATTGATTGGTGAAAATTATAATCGATGATTGTCGGAAATCAAAGTGTCAAAGAATCGTGCCCATGTATATATGTATTACAAATAAATTAAAATATAAAATGTGTACAATTCTAAATGACCACGATGCTTGATACATTATGTGAAGCATGTCTTTTGTCAACATGATTATTAATTTATTACGTTGTGTAGGTAAAAAACAAAGGTACTGAAGTAACGCACACTGAATCTGCTGCTGGATTGCATGTACATGTGATGTCCGATGACCAAGAAAGTGCTTCTTCTTTTCCTGAAGAAAATGCTTCTAAGGACAAGTCAAGCGAAAACAACTCAGATTGGACAGATAATATTGAAGAGGCCAAGCATCCACAAGAAGTAGAAAATGATAAAAATCTACAAGGAGGAAAAAACATTGTTCATCTGATTGTTAAGGAAAAAGAGAATGAACCAACAACGGATGTTGACAAACATGAAAGTCAAGATAGCTCAGATGAGGACCCCTTTGCTGAACTTGATACCATCCTATTGGAAATGAGTGGAAAGTTCTCATCAAAAGCAATCTCTTCTTCTACAACCGATGATGTTGCTATAAGAGAAGCTTTGCATGATCTTGAATGCCTAATGCAAAACTCGCTCGAGTCCATTCTCGGTGACATGGAACTACAACAACAATTACGTGTATCTTTGCAATGCATAGAACAAGGATCCGATATTGAAAAAGTTTCTCCACATGTTGCGAAACTTGTTGGAAACATGACATCCTCTATTGAGGATATGTTCAATGACTTTACCTCGACTCAACAAGTAGTGGAAGATCACAATGTCCGTTTGAAAATAAGAAAAAAGCTTGAGCAGATAGGGACAGATGGTAAGAAACGGAGGGATATGGTGAAAGAAGAAATGAGTAAATGTAAGTTTGAAACACAAGGTCTCGACAAAGAGGCTAAAAAGCTGGATGAAGAGATTCGAGTTCTTGTTGAACAGAGGGAAACTGTTGAGTTGAAAAAGACCAAGTTGAAGGAGACCCTGGAAATATTTGATTGTGAAAAGAAGAAGCTGAAAGATGAAGCAAAGAATTGGGTAGCTGAAAGCAAAGAGCTGAAGTTGGCCATTGAGAAATCTGAATCCTCATATGCTGCTGCACTGTCTGAGCGGAAGAAACTGAATGATAGATGGGAAGGTTTCAAAACAGCTTTTGCAGAGCTGTGAAAAAACACTGGTAGCTCCCTAGACTTTGTTAGAAATATTTAAGCGTGAGAAGTGGTAGGTTATAAATGAACAAAGTGAGGATCATATAACAGTAAAAAGACACAATTTCTGGCATTCTAAATATATTTGATGTATTCAAGAAAATATTCAAAATAAATTTCAATAATTACACTTAAAAAACATTACTCTACTTTATAATGCTTAAAATTTATTTGTTTACAATCACATTTCAACTTCTACTAGGTGATTATCTCACATCATCCTTATTGAGTTTATTCCAAATTACAAGAGTTGACCTTACATTATTGCATACAAATCTAAGGAATAGTGACAAAAATGTCACTTTTTGGCAAAAAAAATTATCCAAATGCCACGCGAACAATACGTTTTACCAAACTGTCACGTGTCATAATTCTCTACGACTGGTTGCGAATTATGTTCGCCAATGATTTTGTGACACGTGATACACTTTTGCAGGAAAAAGCTGACGCGCGTGTCATAATTCGTTACCAGTGGTAGCGAATTTGGTCTACAATATGGCCACGTGTCACGAAATCATTGGCGAATGTAATTCGCTACCAGTGGTAGCGAATTATGACACGTGACAGTCGGTAGCGAATTATGTTCGCCAATGATTTTGTGATAGTGACACACTTTTGCAGGAAAAAGCTGACGTGTCATAATTCGTTACCGGTGGTAGCGAATTTGGTCTACAATATGGTCACGTGTCACGAAATCATTAGCGAATATAATTCGCTACCGGTGATAGCGAATTATGACACGTGACAGTCTGGTAAAAAGTATTGTTCGTGTGGCATTTGGGTAAAAAATTTACCAAAAAATGGCACTTTGGTCACTATTCCCAACTCTTAACACCAAAAAACGAACTTATTACAATAATCTGCTTGATACAATAAACAAAGTTAATTATCTTATCTTATCTTTCAGTGATTGTGTTTTCAGGACATTGATTTCCTCCACTTACCTTTGACGTTCACCAACCTGGTTTTCATGTCCGAAGGTGTGTTCTTTCCAAACCCAACTTCCCCTTCAACCTCTTGTTCGGTTTTCTCCACCACACCCTCACCTTTGTTGAAAGAAGGCATCCCAAACATCTTCCACTTGAAGAACCCCTTCTTCTTTTCCACCATCTTCTCCATCTGCACTTGCATTGTGTTACACTGCTTTTGCAGCATGTACAATTCTTCCTTCAGCTTCTTTATCTCCACTTGTTGAGCATTTATTTCACGTTTAGAAAGACACCTTGTGGGTGCATCAAACCCACCATTTGGGCTTCTAGTACTACTGATGATGGAGCCACTCCAATCGAGGTTGTGATTGAGTTTGATTTGTTCAGAGAGAAGCACTTGAATCACAGCTCTAACAGGGAATCGTTCATTATGAGCTGCATGAAGTGATGCCTCTTGTGTTAGTTTTCGGCTATCAATTAGCCTACACAGACCCTTCCTTTCTTGCTTTGACACACCTGGATGAGCCTATTACACAAAGCCAAAGTTAGAAAGGAATTAATAAAATCTAGCAATAAAAATCACTCCCCGTTAAACCTCTGACTAGAGAGTGTGGGGTGGACGTAATCCTTCTACGCAATAAATAACCAAATTGAAACTTTGAAAATATAAAGACATACTTTTAGATAAGTATCAATGGCTCTGTACAGTCCATCATCTGTTGCTCTTGCATGGCTTGGAAGAGCTCCAGCAAGAGTAACGAACTCAGACAAGCTCAATTTGGCATCAACAGCAGCTTCAGCGAGGTAGCAATCAACCAACTTTGCCACCTTAACCAAAGCAGCACCACTCTTAGCTCCCTCACTATCCAAACTCACAAACCCCTTAACCAACCTAATGACCAACTCAACATCTAATAGAGTCCCACAAGTGTGACTGAAAGAAGGAATAACAAGCTCTTTCAATGAAGCTTGGTCTAGCTGCCATGAAATACGCTTCTCAAGCTCTTCTCTATAAGTGTCATCAACACCAACCATGTTGGCCTTTCTAAGAAGGCGAAGGAGGAAGTTGCATGGGATGGAATCCTTCTCAGGAGGCAGAACACCAACTAAGGTTTCTACAAAGAACCTCTTCTTCATCCATGAAACTGTGACACTTTCAGGTGATTCTTCGAATTGGGTAAGACCCTTTCCAGCCATGTCATCTGCAGAGAGGTCAGGGAGCCATTTGGAAGCATAGTGTGTGATAATGGAACCAATCAAATCAGCACGAACACCTTTGGCCTTGATGCCAGAAAGGGTCTTGACAAAGTAATCCATGTCTAGTATGCATGCATCGTCAAACCAGCATTCAGAGGAGAACTGGGATGGAGATTTTGCTGGGAAAGTGACTGATTCTATGTAGGAATTCTTCTTCATTTCAGTGAGAAACTCAAAAGTAGAGAGAGAGAAGCAATTGGTTGCTGTGCAGTAGCTGTCTTGGACATGTTGCATTATAAACTAGGTTAAAAATATCAGACTTATTCTTTTGACCTTGTTTTAGAAATGAGATTTTCATAAGCAGTTGAAGCTAGGAATGAGGAGGATGGATAAGGATTTTGTTTGAGATAGGAGTAGGACCACTCATACAACTGTTTATTCTCTCCTTATGTCAGACAACAGACCATATTGCTCATATCCTCCTATGCTCTATATGAAGAACAAAATTAATTAAAGCACCCTCAAACTTTTAATGCACTTGAAACAGACTCCTTTGTTCTCTCTCTCTCTCTCTCTATCTCATGTATTGCTTCAGGAATTTGGACTTTTTCCCAAATTCCTTGTGCAAAATACCATTACAAGGAACTCGTTTGTTTTATTTATAAAGCCATACTTACATTACATAAATGTAGTAGAGATTCTATCCAAAACATCACCTTTGCTATGATTTTAAAATCAAGCCAAACTACAAAGTATAAACTGCTAACATCAAGTAATAAAAAAATTACTCATAGGCTAATAATAGGAAATCTTTATAAATTTAAACTCAACTAGTACGTAAAAAGTCAATTAAGTAAACTGTCCTTACTGGTCACACATTCCCATTTTACATTCACCCTTAAGTCCAATTCAACCTCCTTAAAATATCCAAAAATAAAATACTAAAGTTATGTTAAAGTAGGAAAAGAACAAATTGTGTATTGCATCACAACGTTACAGGCTAACCCAAGCTCGTGAGCATCCTTATTTGTCAGTTTTGAAGAGGACAAGAGAAGCTCTGAGTGAAACTGGTCCCCTGCATTTATTATTTTGTTTGATCCAGGTCCAGCCCATGATGGTTTAACCGTAAACCGAAACTGGTAGGAGTCAAAAATGAAATTTGAAGTCATGGACTTCAAGTCTGCAAGGGTCTCAACATAGAGCTCAAAATCAAAGCAAAGCCCTGATCAACCCATTCAAGAGATATACTATAAATACAGATTACAAACAAGTTCTATCTATTATATAGAACAAAAAATGTGTTCACCAAAACAGTAAACCTTGGTAATAAGAAGCAAACTTTTCTATAGGGGCCAAAGAAAAAATATAATGGGACTTCAGAAAAGTAGCTAGCAAACTTATTCTATAAGCTTAGTAATAACCTACAACAATTAGTTTCACCTAATAACACTGCTCTCAAGAGTTCTACTCATTCTTTCTGTATGGCAATTTCACAGAAAGAAGCATGTTTTTTAAATATTTTTGTGTGGAGTTGAGGCCTCTGATGGACTACTTGAGGAATCACCTGCTGCTGGATTTAATGGTGAACCACTTGCAAGAGAACCATTTCCACCCTCATTCTCAGCCACCAATGGTATCTTAACAGCAGATGCTCTTTCCATCTCTTTCTCATGTTCTTCCTCCTGACGCAATGCAGTAAACTGGGTATCCAAGGACTTGGCAGCTGCTAGCCATGCAAGAACAATCACCAGAAGCACCCCTCCAAGGTATGGTGTTGAGTTAGCAAGAGAACCAAAAGTTAATATCATAAATTGCTGAATAAGGGCACCTCCTGACTTCCCTAATGGGTTGCACACAACATCAATGGCCGCCTTTCCTTTAACCTACAGCAAATAATGTAAAGCAAGTTCAATAAAAGTGGATACAGCAGCAAGATTTCTAGGATCTAATTAAAAAAAGAATGTAGGCCATGAATGTTTTATGTCAATTTAGTGTAAATATGATGGAGAAGCAGATAAGAATCCAAACCTTGGTGTCCTCATCCAAGGGAATGTAAGCCATTTCTTTGCAGGGATCGAATAAGCTGTACTTAGCACTCTTACTGAATATGTTCTGCATGGCACCTACGTATACAGCTGCTAGTAGTGGAGTCATTCCAAACTTTGCAAGACCAGGTGCAAGTGGGTCTCCAAACAATATAAGAGAAAAGAAACCAACTCCTGTCAAAAGCAGAACCGTTGGTGTGATCTTTGCAGCAACTCCCCATCCATATTTGTCAAATATAAATTGGCTCACAAGCATCATTGTGAATGTTGCAATTCCAGTTGCGGTCGAGAAGTCGCCCATAAAAGAAGAATACTCATTAGGGCTAGGAAACTGCAGTTTCGTAGAGGATTGTGAGAGAGAGAAAACGCGCAGAGTGAAATAGCCAGTTATAAAACCAAAACTAAAGATAAATGCAACTTCTTTGTTCATTACCTGAGCTTTGAGCTTAGACTTCCATGTAACCTCAACAAGATTAATGCTAATTCCATAAGCAACCACTAAAGTGGCAAGATCTCTAATGTACCTTGAAGACACCAAGAACTTCAAGCTCTCCATTGTTCCCATTTTGGGCTTCTCCTGTAAAAATGCACAGTAAGGAAAATTTCATTTAACTCAATTCAAATACCAAAAAACTAAAGTTTCAGAATTTCCATAATGGGTAGGACAATGTCATATACACATTTTACCAGTAAGTAAACCAACCATAAGACAGACATGATACCTCATTTAAATATTAGATTAAAAATCCAATTTTTTCAAATGTAAAACAACTTCAAAAATATATAGGCAACGGCACCAAAAAAAAAAAAAAAAAGACAGAGGGGAATGGTATATATATCTGCCTTTCAAGAAATTACCTTCTTCTTCTTGCTACGTGTAGGAAGAGGAACAAAATTATTCACCCACCAGTACAGGAAACAGATTGCAAACCCCATAAGCACAACTATGCTCATCATTCCTTTTAGAGAGATGGCCCAACCATCAACTCCAGGACCTAAATTCTTCCTCAGATTAGAAAAGTATTTCACTGTCCGGCCAGAGAACACAAGGGCTACATTGGCCCCAAGTCCAAACAGTGGGTAGAATCGTTTTGCTTCCTCGACAGTAGTTATCTGCAGCAAAAAAATAAAATAAAATCAGGGGTATTAGATTTGCCTAAAAGAAGAAGAAGAAAAAACTCATAAAATCATATACATATTTTTTATATTCATTACAATTCTAAAATTGATTCATTTTACCATGTTGATTGAATAAAACAGTTCAAAATCGGAGAACATATAAATGGATGCAACATTTTGCCCTGCCATCACATCATTCACATGATAGCATTCTAATTGTGTAAAAGTTGACGAATAGTATTGCAAATAAAATAAGCAACTAACAGCCATCATTAGTGTTTTACCAGAGTCACATGGAATTCACAACTGTCGTGTCAATTCTGAACATTTTTGACCCAGATTATTATATAGAAAATGACTACAGAATTTCGTTGTCCCAAAAGAAAAATAAAGAATGACTAAATAATGCCAGTAAACTACACTGTAGAAAATAATAATAATAATAATAATAATAATAATAATAATAATAATAGGACACTTAATAAGCAACCATTTCACCCAACAGCTCAAACCTATGAAGCACCGACACTTCAAGAACCTTGACGTGTCGTATCCGACACTTCCCGACACTCTCTGACACTCCAACACGCATTGTAGAAACACAAAAATAGTTTTAAAGGTTGTGTTCCGTTGCGTTTTTAGTTCCAATTATTAGATTTGGTGGATTATGATTACTATTTTATTGAGTTTAATGTAAATATTTTGGATCTTATATTTCTTTGCAAAATTGATGGGTATTATAAGTTTAACTTCATTTTTTTGTTAAATTATTGAGTATTAAATATAATATACATTACATAAATTTAAAATAATATTTAATATTAAAACGTGTCCTAACGTGTCGAAATCTAATATTTTTTAGAATTAACGTGTCGGAATGTCGTGTCGGAGTGTCTCGTTGTCCCGTGTCAGTACATAGGCTCAAACTTGTAAGTGATGGACTTCAATAATTTTATATTATATCTCTCGCCCCCACGCAAGAGCCATTTGGACTTAAAGTGTGGATATTTATAAGCAACCATCTCACCCAATAGCTCAAGCTTGTAAATGACGGCCCCTTCAATGATTTTATATTATATCTCTCTAACAACATTATTATTGCTTGACACTTCTCCATCAAGAAAGTTTTCACTTTTCAAATCCATGCATGAATCAACATGCCATTTCTATTCATGAAATTCAGTCCTACCAGTTTGACATCAAGAGAATACTAGAATAGGGCGATGGAAAGCAAAAAAGCATCCACTGCCCTGAACAAACTCAGAAAATCAGACACAACACTGAAAACTTTGTATGGATTGAAGAACCTTTTTTTTTTTCGTTTTGCTGTTACGAATTCCACTTAATAATTTATTGATTAATATATTTTTGAAGACATAGAACCAACTCATCAAAAATTTAACAGAAAACATAGAGGAAGAGGCAGTACAATTAACACAAACATGCATATCCGAAGAAAATAAATCAAAACCAGCGTACAAATAAGGAAAAAATGAAAAGTAAGAGAAACCAATAGCCAATAATGATGATGATTGATGAGCAACCATATATAATTTCCCCTGACCCAGGTTCAAGCAGTAAATGGAATATGCTTATGTAGGAATAGTAAGATACCCAACAAAGATGATTAAGAAGACATGTTTAGTGACACCAGAATTAAAAATCATAACCTGATACCAACATATACTTTAACAGGATCAAAGAACAAAGAAAAAAAAAAAGGGGCCGACCCAATTCAAATACACTTCGTGAGTGTCTTGGGAAGGGAATACTCTAGGCAGTATAGACTGATTTGAACCCGCGACCTGACACACCACGACAAGCAAGCTTACCGCTGAGCCAAGCCGTCCCTTCTATCAAAGAACAAAGCAACTAACAAAATCAGTTCATAAAAAAACAAAAAAATAACAAATTACCTGATTAGCAAATCCCCAAAACAGGACGGAAATGACCACACTCCCCCACAATTCAGCCATGACATAGAACAAACAGAAGCTCCAAATTCTCACAATTGCAAGTGGACCGAGGAACCTGGGTCCAAGGATGTTGAGAAGCTTGTCCGTAAATGCCTGAGGGTGGATATAGTTGCTGAGAGGGTACAAAACAAACCCGAACGCACCAAAGAAAGCAATGAAGGGAAGAATAACAGTGTAGAAGAGAGCTTGCTTGGACAAAACATTAGCCGATTTTGTGTACAACAACATGAACCCAACAGCCATGGGAAGGTTCACCCATGTTTTGAGAAACGGTATAATCTCTGCACTGCTTCCTCTTGCTGTTACAACCAGAACATCCTTTGTGTCTCTTAGGATCGTATAGTTAAAGAGTATGCAAAAGAACATCATCCCCAAAGGTATAATCTTCTTGAAGGTGGTAACCTCAATACCCAAGAACTTAGGTTTCTCAACCTCAATTTCCTCAAATAATGGTTGTCCATCAGCAGCAGCAGCAGCAGCTTCAGCCCTGCAGATGAACAAATTTTTATTCTTGTGATCAAAGGTTTTAGCTTTTGATGCCAAACAATGGAGTTTTTGGAATCCATTGGCAGTTAGAGTAGACCCACCAAGGGTTTGGGGTTTTAGTGATAAAAATCTGTGCTTTAAGCCCTGGGATGGATGCAAAACCCTGTTCCTGGGGTTTGTAGGGAGAGAGAGAAGCCCTTTGGTCTGAAGAACAGCCTCCATGTCTCTCTCTCTTAGAACATAAAGAGAGAGTGGAGATTAGAGAATTTTGTCTTCTCAAAATGATGGAGCACATTCAAACATTACTTACTTTTATATCTCACATAAGCTATTAAACCGTCGAAAGGTTTGAAGAAGACAACAAAAATAAGATAAAAAATAATATTCTTCTGGTTAAACAAAAGTGAGTTTTACGTTCAATAAGAACCAGGTTTTTTTCAGTCTGTTAAATACAAATGAAATTGTGTTGAAGCTGTAAGTTATGTTGCACTCCACTTCAAAAAAATCTGTAGTGTCGTAACTCCACAACATTTTGATATTTTCTGATCTTATATATATATAAATAAATATATATATATATATATATATAATAGGCTTATAATATTATAACAATCGATTCATGTTATTATCAATCTTATTTCTGAAGCAATTTCAACTTAAACTTAAACTTAAACGTTATATCGATTATGTTGATTGAATGATTATATTTATTTTCAATATGTTTTATATGGTTATGATTTTGAAGCATTAAATATGTCATTACCATATAAAGCATTTCAAATAAATATAAAGTATTAAATATGGAAAATCATAATCATACAAAGATTGAAAATAAATATAATCGTTAATCAAATAATCGATTTGAATTTTTAGTATATTTACTAGTTGTTACAATATCCTTTCCATGTATAATATTCAAAATTTTGTTATTTTTACCAAAAAATGTTATATATCAAACAAATTTTATTGTAGTTAATTTAACAAAACAAATAAACTAAATTTATAATATTTATTAATTTTAAAAAAATATAAAATATAAATATAAAATATATATTAAATAAATTATTTAAAATTAAAATTATATTTTTTTAAATTAACATATCGATATTATTATCGATGCAACTCAGGCCGTAAGTTAAATTAATTGGTTTAAAAAAAGGTACATGGGAAAGGGAAAATAGCAGATGCAGGATCTGAAATTTTCAAGCTCATTTCCCAAAATATCCCTATCTGCCACCAATGAATGAAATGCCATCGATATTTTTTTCTAAGTTTCATAAATCACATGCATGAAATTTGAGAGTTACATGTGCGGTTCAAAACCTTGGAACGTGATCTAGTGTTATTCACGGAGTGGCCAACCAAAAGGCGCTTTTGCCTCTACACCGTCACTAGCCAAGTTGTCTCTAAATGAACAACTTCAGCACTGTGCAAAGACCATTATCTCTAAATCGATTTGCAAACTCTATTATCAAGCCATAAACAATCATTGACTAATTGAAGAGTGAAGTATTTGAACGTCAATAAATGTGGATCGTTAGTAACTTTTTTATTATTTTTGAAGATTACAATTTGGTGTCTTTATTTGTGAGTGCACAAATGCACAATGTTTGTTGATGTACATAACTGGAAAGATCCTAATCACTCATTGATAGACTAATGATGGATAATTAAAATTAACGTTTTCACCTTTCTTATTTTTTAAGTTCTATCATTGACATTATAATATTCTCAATGAATAACTGAAATTTAACATATGATATATTCATGTTAAAAAAACAAACCTGAGAAAATTCATCCCGTACTTAACCTAGTCATACTTTGTCTTTGACAACTCTTGCATGAAGTTTCAGGCCAGCTCATCTTTGCGTAATGAACTAATGTGCGGGTAAGACAAAATCGTGTTAATGAATAAACACGTGTTATGTTAATATACAACAACGTGTTTGGTTTGATTTCTTTAAGGTTTTATAATTCTCACGTTGACTAGAATTGAATCTCACCATTAGATCGATTATGTTGATCCATGGTTATATTTATTTTATATGTATGGTCATTATTCAGCTCAAATATTTAAAGTGAAAGCATTAAATATAGAAAATCATAACCATAAACCCAAAAGGATGAAAATAAATATAAAGTATTAAATTTGGGGAATATAGTTTCATACAAAAATGGAAATAAATATAACCATTGGAAACATAATCGATATAACAGTGAGATTGATTGGTAGTCACTTGGTAGTAACTTGGTAGTAACATAACTTGGTTCTGACAATATCCTTCCCAATATTAATATACAAGAACGTGTTTGGTTTGATTTCTTTAAACCCAAAAGGTGAAGTGAAAACGATTTGTAATATCTAAATTCTTAGCATATAGTTTCATGTTAATTCAATTTTCTGTTCAGAGCACACCACCTTAATGTTGTTTTCCTAGAATCCAAGAGTTTGAGTCTTCTTATTCTAGGCTTTCTCGGAATGTGATGGAGGGAATTGGGAAGCTCAGAGCCGTGCTTGCTACGAACTGTACTTATTTTATTTTACTTTTTTTTAAAAGGGATAAGATCTGTTTATAAATTTTTTTTGCAAATTACATTAAATACGACTAGTCATATACTGCATGATTAAAATATGACCGGCCGTACTCAATGTAGTTTATAAAAGTTTATAAATATAACTTGTCCCTTTCTAAAATTAAACTTTTGTCAAGGATGGGGAGAACGTTATTTTGTTATCGGATATGATCTTTTGATATCAGTGTCAAATTTAAAATTTGATATCTCATCTTTAGATAAAAAAAAAACTCAACGACTCTGATTTATAAACATGTTATATTATTGATCTTTTTTTATTTATAATCTCTTAAATGAGATGTCAAACTATAAATTCATGTCTATGGTTGGCAAAAAAGAGTCAACCCATCGGGTTGGCTTGTAACCCGTTAAAAACGAGCCGAGGTGGGTTGACAAAAATGAATTGTCAACCCGACCCGGGCCAGCTCGCGGGTTGAGTTTTTTTTAATTTTATAAAAAATACAAAATATAATATACAAAAATGGACAAAACTCACACATATTGTCATCGTTTTTCTTCATTCTCTAAACCTAAGTCCCTAATCTTCTCACATCCTTGTCATTTTTCTATTGTTAGGCTGTGCTGGCTCTGTTTAGTTCAAATATCTTACCACTTGGTAGCAAGTGGTTCTGATTGTTTATTGACGTTGGTGCAAATTTGTTGTGAAAAAATTCAAAACTAGAATATTTTACTTTTATTTCTCATTTTGTAACCATTTGTTTAAGTTAATGGAAGCCACATAGCTGAAGCATTAATAGTACAAGTTCATTTAAATAGGTTGAATGAGTCAACCCGCGAGCAATTTTCGAGCCAACCTGCGAGCTAATTTTCGAGCCAATTCGCTAGCTATTTTTTCAAGTCAACCTACGAGCCACATTTTTTAGCCAACCCACAAGCTAACCTGCGAGCCAACCCTAACCCGACTCAGGTCGAGATGAATTGAATTTTCTGACTCATTTTTTTTTTCAAGCCAACCCTAACCTTACTCAATTTTTTTGGGTTGCACGTGGATTGAGTTGGATTGAGTCGGATTGGCCCGTTTTAACAACCTATTCATGTCATGCTTAAGTTTTAAGTTTGAGCGACATGGCTTGTCAAGATATTTGTAAATAATTTGTTACTGATGTATTACCAGCAAAATTCACACCAACATTTTTTTCGACGATATTAATAATATTGCTGAAACAAATTATATTATTTATTCTATTCTTCCTTTTCTTCTAAAAAAGAATTTATAAAATTAATAATAAAAAAAGTCCATATTTGACTCATTGGTGGAGTTGGGGAACTCCTTCGCATATAACCATCTCTTTTTCTTTTTTCTTAAGTTCTCTTATTGGAATCTTAATAAAATCATTCTTTTGTAACATAACATGTGCACCCTATATTTAATATTCGGAGCACGTAACCTTTTATCATATATTATTAGATTGGATTGAGCCAAATCCGATTACACTTATTCGTTTTCTCCACTTTAAGGCATTGCCTTCTTTTGTAACATTATTCGTCCAAGACACTAGCAAGAAAATTAACCAACATGCCGAAAACTACACGCAAGTTGGGCTTGTGTGCTTCAGTTACTCTCCAACTCAAACACAAGTCTTAATAACATGTGGATGTGGTACTGGTCCATGGCTTCTATATTCTTTTACGTACTTTGACTTTTTGAACATCAACAACGGAGAAGAAACAAAACATGATACAGGCGTACACGCGTTACCTCGCCGTGGCCCAACCCCAAAGAATGGAACAAAAATTTATGGACCCATTATACATTTTCATGGGTATAAACTTACCGACGTAAAACCTCACATCCTCACCAACATCAGTGATTCGAGTATTGGGTTTTGCACATTCTCGCCAACATCAGTGATTTCAGTATTTGGTTTTGCATTTGTTATATGATCATTTAGAATTATTAAGTTATCGGGTGATATTATATTAATAATTTTATATATTTCTAACACACTATCTCACATAAGATCTCACCTATACCTGTTCACATGAGAGCTCATTAGCTCTGATCTCAGATGCACGGACACGCAGATTTTTTTAAAATTTGCGTGTCGGACACGTGTCTGACACGGACACGCTCGGACACGCAGTGGACATTTGGGGACACGCGGTCAACATTTGGGGACACGCTCGGACACTTTTTTTTTAATCTTAATTTTATTTTGTTAACTAAATATAAAAGAAATAATTTATAAATTAATTTTTTTCTGTTATAAAATTTGACATTAAAAATTAACAAAGTACGAAAAATTATTTATACTTATATTTATATTATGAAATTTAAATATTTGATTGGTTATATGACTTATTATAGACTCTTATATGTATTAAATAAAAATTATATTATATATATTAAAAATTTTATTTAATATCAAAACGTGTCCCAACGTGTCGAAATATGACATTTTTTAGAATTAACGTGTCGGCGTGTCGTGTCGTGTCCCGTGTCCGTGTTCGTGCATCATAGGCTCTGATATCTTGTAAAAAATCAATTTAACCTAAAAATTTAAACAGTTGGATAAAGTTATATTAATGATTTTATATATCTTTAACATCTTTCATGTCCTCTAATGTTACGTAACAAATTTTAAAATATATAGCATAAAAATTAAATAAATTAAGAGGAAAGTCTGAAAATTTTAATAACTAATTTAATAATTTATATTTTTTAAATTATAAATAAATTATTTTTGAATAACTAAAATAAAATTTTATTATAAATATATGACATGCCATCATTTCAACCTTGACAAAACGATAGTTCCTCGAGTCTAGGGACCAAGCATATTTTCAATGTTTTTCACTTTTTCATATTATGTATTTCTATATTTAAAGTAGAAAAAAGTTATATTCAGGTGATACAAGTTATAAAGGAAGTTGCTATGCTGACAAATTCCAGTTTTAAACGCGATTTGGGCCTTAAAATTAGGGGCGAGATTTCAAGCCACCCCAGCCTTTTTGGGCTAACCCATTTTGTCAAAGTGATATAATTTTACGTGAATTTTAGGTTATTTGAGTGAGTGTGTTAATTCGCATTTTTGTAATTGTTTATACAACAAAAGCTTTAGAATATTAAATTTTAATAATTTCATTTAATTAATTTATATTAAAAAATTAAATTATTTTACCTTAAAAAATTAAATTTTTAATTAGTTAAAATAAATTAATGCATTTAAAAATATCATTAGTTAAACTTAAAAAATAAACTGTAAAAAAATAAAAATAAGAAATAAAGTTAAATAATTATATAAGCTAATTATGACATTTTCAAATGTGTGAACCAACTCGTATCGTGTTAGACCAGATCTTCTTTATACTGAAATCAATTTGTTAGACCAATACATTTAACATTTTGTTAAGTCATTCAAGCTGATTCGTCAGATTTAGACCATTTTAACAACCATACGCAGAGAATATGCATCATTTCTTTTGATTTAAAGACTAGGAACTGTCTTTATATGTAAATAATAGTTATTTATTTAAATATAAACTAAGGAAATTGAAGGAAACCAATAAGATACTTGAGCAGTTTTTCATGAGTGAAAGAAAAGTGGGTTTGTTGCATTGAAGATGTCATTGACAGTTGCTTCGTTATCGAACAAATAAGTGCTCGAAGTACAATAAGGTGAATTATGTCAAAATGCTTATTGCTTTGAAATAATCACAATCATGTTAAAATGTCGATTTATTACTATGATGTTATTGTTTTACGATTTTTTTTCATCAAACTAATTTTATCAATATTTTAAATATTTTTACGTTTTTATAATTTTTTACATTATGATTTTAAGATTACGATTTTACTTAAAATCTCAATTCTAACAATCTTGATCACAATAGTTTATAAGCAAAATGCTCCAATCTCAACCCGAAAAAAAAAAATTGAATTTTTAGTACATCATTAATGGTAATTGATCATGATCAATTTTGAATACTTATACAAAATTGTCATCCGCCAAAAATAACTTTTATCACACCCTTTTATATATGAGTTTTATGTTTATCATTTAACATAATATAACTTCACTTTCCTATACACACATTGAAAAAGTGGGGAACACATGTTTTTCTTTTTCTTTCATCATTCCATTTTCTCTCTCCCTTTTAATGTGAGAGTTGGAAACAACATTTACATTATATTACATAACACTAATAAAACTCTTTATATATATATATATATATATATATATATATATATATATATTTATTATCATCAAATCACGAATTAATATATTCTATTAAAAGAGTTTATCTTCTAAAAATAATTATTATCACAATTAATTTTATTTGATAATGTAATTATATATTATTGAATGCTAAAATAAATAAATTTCATAGCTAATAAATTAAATTAAAATTTCAAGTAAATAATTAATAAGCAATTGAAAGTATAAATTTAAAACCAACAAAATAAATATTACGTTGAAATATTAGTAAATTGTTCAAATGTCAAACCCAATGCATCCAGCTCTTCGTTGAGGGAGAAATAGACCATTGCTGATTAAACTAAAACAAATCAATTATTATTAATTTTACATGTCATCACACTTCAGGCCAATATTGTTGTGCCTGGACTTTGTTATCTTCTGGAATTCCCATCTCTAAGGTGACAGAACTGATAAAAATTTGAGAACTTCTTACCTCGTGGCGTAAAATGTTTATTTATTATGGATATGGGTGTGAATAGGCTCTCCGGTGATTAGACTTGACCTATTACACGTAGTTAAATAGAACAGACCTAAGTTTTTTAAAAAATTTATTTAAAAGATAGGTTATAGGTTTTTTTACATGTCGGACCTATAAGCTTATACCATATTATTTATTTTAAAAAATAAATAAAATATTATTGTAATGATTTTGAACAATAAATTAATATTATTTTTATTACTTTTTTAATTATTTAATATTTAATAAGCTCAAATGAGCTAACAGGCATAGGTAAAGACTTTTGTTTTTTATATATAGGTCAGACAAGACTTGTAATTTGAGTCTACATAAGGCTAACAGATCAAGCCAAATCTTAAATATTTTACACAAGTTTAATCTATTTAAGACAAAACATAACTTAACTTATTTACCCCCTAATTATGGATTATGATCTTGGAAAATATTGGTTTTTAGAAGGATTTTATTTTTTTTATGTTGCATGATACAAATATAAGAAAAATAAAACTTTTTTTTTGATGAATAAAACCCTTTTTAGAATGGAAAAGGAGATAGAAAGAAGCGAGAAGAAATGAATGGTAAATATCACTCTTTTGAGTAAAGAATCTTAGGGTTCCATTTTTTTATGTTCTTAGAAAAAAATTATCTACACCAATCCATTATAACTATATATTATGGGAAATATATAATTATAATAATAAAATTATTTTTCTTTATGTCACGTCAATCAACATGACATGGGAGAAAGAAAAAATTAATATTATAACTATATATTACGCGGTATATAATTATATATTGGATTATTACAAATTGAAAATTATATTGGATTGTTACAAATAACTTTTCAATTTCCCATAAGCTTAATCTTTTGCTACATATTAAAATGTATAGTATTTTTAATTTCAGGTGTAATATAATCTTATCCAATAAGAAATATCATGATATTTACGAAATTTTTGTGGTTTTGAGCCGGTTTGATAGTTTTCCTTGTCCCTTCCTACTCCCATGTCAATGACCAAACAGTGATCCATTTGTCCCTACACCAGCTCAATTATTTTCTTTGATATCGATATGACTTATTCTATGTACTTACCATTGACATAACTATTTTTATTGTGCGGGAAGAAAAAAAAAAAATTTTAATATTATAACTATTTACTATCTACGGTACATAATTATAATGTATTGTTGCAAATGACTTTTCAAACAACGATTTTCGATGAACTTAATCTTTTGCCACATATTAAAATCTAGGAAGAGGTTATATTTATTACATCTTTTTCTTACTATCTCTTACTACTAAATTTTAATCATTAATTTTCGTCAATCTAACAGTAGTAATCTATGGGGTCATACTTATTAAATAATTATTAATTTACAATATATTATAATCATAAGATTGATAAAAATCAACGGTTAAGATTTAGTAATAAGAGGTAGTAAGAAAAAGAAGTAATAAATATAACTCTCCCTAAAATGTATATTATTTTTAATTTCATCTGCAGTAGACAGATTTGATTCCCCTAATTTTTTACAATCTAGGCTTTAGATTTTCTTGTAATACTAATGAAGTACTGTGAACAATATTTTTGAAAGTCGTCTTTATTATATTTTAAGTACAATTGACTTTGGCTCCATTTCCTATGAATTGTGATTATAAGCTGAAACAATACAGGCTTAATTTCTGATGAAGACAATGCATAACATGAATCGCATTATTCATATTGTTGTTCCATTTCGTGCACAAGAGAAAGCTGGACTTTGTTTTGGAATTATTTTATTGTACGTGTCTTTACTAAGAACATTGTTGAGAAGAATATTTCAACAATATTATTGGGTCCAAAATGCAACCATCCAATCCAAACAGTTAGAATTTCTTTGGAGACATGCACTGGTGGGGATATAGCGTATAGTAGTTGATGGCTGTTAAGGGGACCACACCAGACAAAAATACTCGAGGCCCAAGTTGCCTGCATTCTAGGCTTCCTGCATGTCTTGGGAAGGAAAAATATATAAGTAACAGATATATTAGTTAATGAATTGCGAAAGTTTAAGGTTATCATTTTTTCTGCATAAAGTAATGGACAAAAGTGATCGATCACTCTTGTTTTAACACTTTGCAGTAGGGGACAGGCCTTACGAATACAAATTCTAAATTTGAATATTCCAGTGTGTGTGTATTGTCAATTTGTCATGATATTATTTATTATGGGTTAGTTTTTTCTACTGTTAATACATATAAGTAATCTGCAATAAGTCCGATACAACATTATTTTGAGACGGAAATCATGGTGTTTTTGTAATTTTAATTTAGTTCAGGGTTATAATAATTTTTATATTTATAATTTTTTAAGATTAATTCAATACCAAAATGATGTCATTTTGGAAGTAGATGCAGATAACTTATCTGTAGTAACTGCAGAATTATTTTTCCCTATTATTATATATACAATATTATTATTGACAATGAGTTCTTAAGTCTGCATTTATTGTTGATTTTACAATAACTATTAGAAAATAAGTAAATATATCAACAGTAACTAATAAATATTCAACAACTCACTTTGGTATCTATATTTAAATTTTTTTTGAGAGTATAGAGTAATTATTATATCGTTGGATATTCAAGTGTGATGTAGTCTCATATTAATTGGTAATAAGTTAAGTGAAGTCTATATAATTAAATGGAAGAATTTACAAATCTAATAGCTTAAAATCTTGAGTTGAGACATAATGTCACATTCACTTGATATAATTGGTCTAACTTAACTCATTGATAATGGTCCCTATCTAAATCTTGTTTTTCATATGGGTAAAATATTTGCCCTTTTAAATGACATAACTTGTGTCATTTCATTCTCACGAAAAGGTGAGACTTACATATTTATTTTATTTTTTTATCTATTTTCTCTCCCCATAATTTATCTATTTCTCTCACTTAAAATGATATAATTATACACCCTTTAAAATAACATACAATTTTCCCTTATTATATACAACTCATTCAGGTTTGTATTGGTTTGAAACTTTGAAAATCTGAGCATTGGAAGTGGAAAAGAAATACACTAGAGCAGACGGCATCGTTTTATGTTTTCTATTGGCTTAAGGAATCAATGTTTTTGAAGCAACAACGGTAACTTTTCAATCAAAAAAGCATTTATCTTTTTTCCAACTAAATTTGATTGAGAAAAAAAATACAAATCAACCATAGAAATATTTAGGCATACTCTTGCGTCAAATTTTATTTGTGGGATAACTAAAAAAACCCTGATTTCTTGACAACAGTAATTGTGAAGTCTTATAAAAACTCTTTATCTCGGAGATTAAGGATGCAATTGTTTAAGTTGAATTGAAACATCCTAATTTGCATTTATGACCATGTAAAACCATATGAACGGTATCTGGAATCAACTTTTTTAAAAGATAATTACACTTTAGACTAGTGATGGTTAGCGACAAAAATAATACGACTTTAGTGTCCATTAGGCAATCACCAATTCCCTAGACCAAACCTTAACCGTAGAATTTTTATCTTGGCACTGAAACGACCCAACATGATCTAGAAATCAATCAATCCTTGAAGAGGATCTAAGTACTCATCATAATCTCCAATAATGGAAGAAGGAAACATAATATCCAACAAATCAAAACCAATAAACTACTAAAAAAAAAACAACACAATTAAAAATATGGTCCTCCGTATCAGCAAAACTGCAACTTGTTTTGAGATGTAGTTTTCACTTTTCAACACAATTTTCCAAAATTGTTGTTAGTACCACTTCATAATTCAATAAACTAATAACGAAAAACATACTAATTAATAATTAGGGTTTTATGTTTATCATTTAACATAGGGTTTATTATCTATCATTTAACATGACCACAAAAAATTTCCTACACACACAACATTTTGTGGGGCCCGCAGCAAAAAAAAAAAAACTCCGGCACGCAAAACGAATCTCTATAACATAACTCAATCACTTTTCCTACAACATAACTCTTATAAAATCCTTTAACATAATATAAGTTCACTTCCGTACGCATACATTAAAAAGTGAGATCCACAAGTTTTTCTTTCACTTTCTCTCTCCTTTTTGATGTGAGAGTTGGAAACAACACTTACATTATGTTAGATAACACTAATAAAACCCTAATAATTATTATTGGATTGATTCTATTTATCACGGTTTTTGTTTCTATCATGGTAATTTAGATTTTAGCCTAAGTTACCGTTCTATTATTGGCGTCAGTAAAGGTAGCAGAAAAAGAGTGATTCGATATTCCAGACTGGCAACACTGATAAAGGAGAAAAGAGATTCTTCAGTTGTTGCTTGTTCCAACTGAAAAACTGTAAAACAGTACTCATTAGATCATCTCGTGTTATGTATGTATATAAAAACAAAGGATCCTGTCATCTAACGAAGGTAAAGGAAGTGTAACCAAAAAAGAAATAACAGTGCAAAGGAAGAAACAGAGAGGGACCAGTCTTACATCATCACTAGCATGGTTCGATTCACTAAAAGGTGCCTCCAATATCAACTATATATCTGTGAACAAATTGTTACATGGGGAGAGTTATATTTAGAAAAAAAAAAAATTTTTTATTTAACACAATCACTTTTAACAGTATATAAAACCCATCAACTATATATCTGTCAAGAAATTGTTATATGGGGAGTGTTATATTTAGAAATTTTTTGTTTACAAACTCTTACAAAATATATTATATATTCCCAAAAATATATTATATATTTTCGGAAGTAACTAATGTAATTTATAAAAATTTAAAAAATTTATAAACAGATTATTTTCCTTCTTATATATAATAAATATAATAATTTATATGCCACATACTAATTGATATAAAATCATATATATATAATGGGAAAAAATTTCGATTATAAATATTTTTTACAAATTACACTGTGTACTCTTGAGATAACATAACGTAATTTAATGTTCTCCCAAAAATATATAATATAATTTATAAAAATTTGTAAATATAACTCTGCAATTAAATTAAGAGTCTCTCGCATATGTCAGCCTCCTTAACCTTTTGAGTTGCCCTTGTGTCACATTTTCATGTTTAAAATAATTTGAGCATTCCTTCTGTCTCAAAACAGTGTTTGGGGAAAAATGGGTCTTGATCAAACAGTAGGCACATCAGCACATGGGTGAGATATAACTGAAGGAGAACAAGAATCATGCATGACGTTTATTTGGGCAACCAAATGGGGTAACCAACACCCTTGTTTTCTTCCATTTCCGCGTCACACTGACCTAAAAATCATTATAGCCAAAGAAAAAAAGAACTAGGTGATTGCAGGAGGTACATGCATGCGACTTTGTCAATGCAAACAGTATTGCTTCTATCATATTATTGGAAAATATATCTGTTTGCATCATAAGTGGGAAAAAAATAAAATTCGTAGATTTAATTAGACTGATATAATCTAAAAAAAATATTAATTTAGGTTGAAATAATTTTTTATATGTATCAGAGCCTCGTAACCACGGATATAAATTCGATCATCATTTTTCCTATTTTTTTAATGAAATTAAATCAGTATAAAATAAAAAACATATATAAACGAGTCTTGCAATATTTACATTTCAAGTCAAAAAAACTTTTTCACAGAGAAATACATCAGAGATCAATTTTTTTTTCCACTGGTTAACTCCTATTGCTATCAATTGAGTTACCTGCCTTTGTTCTATGATAAATAACTTTAGTAAGAAAAGTAAGTGTTTTTGTACACGAGCTACTGGTAGGTTACACGTGATCCGAATCAGTAGTCCCGGAAAGCAGTATCTGTTTCACATGAAACTTGACCTCATTGTCAGAAGAAAAAATAAATGTAATAACATTATTTTACAGCATTTATATTGTACTATTTTTAAATTACTTGTTTTTTCGAATAATTTAAAATGGTTCATCTAATCTCATATTATATGTTTTAGACACATAAGGTAAGACCCAATATTTAAAAAAAAACAGAATAAAAAGAAAAAAGGATATTACGATTTTCAATGATCAATAAGAGATAAACTACTTTTATCCTGGATGAGAGTAATTTTTTCCAATTTAAATAATCTCACACTTTTTTATCACGCATTCTCTTTTGAATATTACCCAAACTAACTTTTTGCTGCATGCTGCTAGCAAAAGTAAAAGAGAAACCTATGGTTTTTACCAAAACAAAAAGAGAAACCTAAGGTAATTAGGTAAGTCTGCCTAAAGCGTGCCTATTGGCTACTACTCTAGAAAACTATAATTAATACATTTTATTTTTGGTAGACACTATAATTAATATATTAAAGGGATAAATAAAAATTATGTTATAGAAAAATAATTTAGTTATGTTAGATAAGATAAAATAAAATCATTGAACAGAATGCCTTATCCTATTTTATTATTATTATTTTTTTTATCTTTTAATATTTCATGATAGGAATTTATTTCATGTAACATGATAAAATAAACATCTTATATGAAATTATATGAATACTTTGTCTTCTTTCTTAGTTTTTTTACTATTTATGCAAATGAAATTTTCAGTGTGTTTTTGTTTCAATTTTCTTTAGAAAACAATATTTTCCCGAAGTTTTCTTAAAAACTTGTTACATTTTTTAAATAAATTAATCCAAATACATACTTAATCTCTCATGCGTTCTTTACTATTCTCACACCCTTCATATTATTTGGAGATATATGATGTTAGTTACAAAGTACTTATTATATTCAAAATCTTAAACTCTTTTAAGTGGGCATTGTTTATTGTGAGAAATTAAAATAATTTATATTTTTTGGTTTCATATCCGTCATCTATGTCTGTTTTTTGCGGGTAGCTTAGTTAAATTAATTAAGTACCAAGTTTTGTTAAATTCGCTTGCATTTAATATTCTCAGGCCACAACACTACGACCATTTGCGCATAGTGAGGGTAACAACTAACAAGCGAGAGATTTAGTAGACGTGTAAACAATTAATTAGGTGAGCTTATTTCATTAACAATGCATTCTTTATTGGTTAAATGGTGAAGTTAGTCAAATATTATTTATAAGACGCAATAAAAATTGCTCGAAATCATAAATGAAAAAAATACTAATGGTTTGGACATGATACTTACGGTGTTCATCAACCAATCAAAATCGATTCAAACCGCGTTGACTGAATCAAAAAATCGATAACCGAATAAATCAAAAATTGAAAAACAAAATCATAAGTTTTAATTAAATTGGATCAGATTCCGATTTGGTTGATGAAAATTGGTCCAATATATTAATTCCCCTCCACCTACTTGGACTTTCGCCCAATCATAGTTCAAAAAATTCTAAACCCAAGATCCATTAACCCATCAACTAAATCCAAGAAAAAACCTAGCTACATCCCATCAGCAAAATTTCATCTGTGTAGAGCTTCATATCTCATTGCCAACAAAAAAAATCTTTATTATCATTTACTATGCTTCTGTATTTCAAAAGGAAAAAAACTTTATAAAGCCAATATATACAAAAGATATGTTATTTGCACAATAATTATAAAATAAATTTTAGGCTTTTTAAAAAATCAAAAATTAATCCAATCCAAAGCGAAAAAAATTGGATCGGATCGGATTTGAAAAAAATTTCAAACCGAATGGATGATTACATGATTAAACCGCCTTGGATCAGATGATCTCGATCCTCAATACACCCCTAATGATACTATGCGAGATGAAAGTCCAGTCCATGAAAGATCCGACAGCCCCATGATTTGTTGCTTAACCAGGAAGAATACGCGTTTATTTCACGTAAGGTCAAGAGCATCCCGCGTCCCCTATTGACAGCCACTAGAAAAGGAGCTCAGGCAACTAGAATTTGGCGAGATCAGTTGCTCAGCACAACTTGACCATTATATGAATCAATGACTAAAGGACAACACCAGCTTGCCGCGTCATCCATCAAGACTTAGCCCGCCTATAAGCATCTCGTCCTCAATATAACTTGTGAAAGGCCATCACTCTCTATCAACAGGAATAAACACGCCTTGCAAAGGTGATATAAGTAAGACATTCCTCCACTATAAATATAGATAAGAAAGATCACCTATATATCTATATATCAGTACTTGAATTACTTGAATATTAAACTGACTTGAGTATGGATTACCATTTTATTGAATTTAATATAAATATTTGGTTTAAATGGTTCGGTTCGAAAGTGGTTTTGTTTGCAAAATTTATGAATATTATAAGTTTAGATTTCATTTTTTTTGTTAAATTACTGAAAAAAATTAAATATAATATATATTAAAAAATAAATTAAAAAATATTATTTAATATCAAAATGACGTGTCCTAACGTGTCGTAAACTAATTCCAAATGGTTTTTTAGAACCGGTTAAAAACCGGTTCGGATGAACCAGTTCGTATTCGGTTTATGTGTTTTTTAAAACCGGTTATTTTATGTCGGTTTGCTACATGTAAAGATCACATATATATCTATATATCAATACTTGAATTGTCTTGCAGGTTTTCTCAAACTACTTAACACCAACACATTAGCCCAATTATCTCGCAGAAGCACCAAGATCATCTCATCAGCATCCAGCCATCTTGCAGGACGTCACCCAACTCATACTTCCATCAACAATAAGGTTCAACCGTATGCGATCAAAGCCAATTGTTATAGAAATGATAAATTTTGAACATATAATACTTCTTTTTTATTTCGATCAAAGCCAATTAATAAAAGTTTTTAGAAAAATGAAAATAAATTTAGGAAACTGAATAAACAATGGTATTTTCCGCTTGGCTTTTAAGATAAAAATTAAAAACAGCAAGTAAGATGAATAAATGATAAAAAAAAAAAAGAGAGGAGAGATTCTGACAGGTGGCAGGCTGTGGCTGAATGGTACCTTGTTAGAGTAGCGGTGATTGTGACTTGACTTGACTCGAGCCAGGGACGGTGGGGTCTGAGTCTTTGAATTCTTGGTCCCGACCGCAACAGACACCAGACCAGAACCCATGATACTGAGTACACCAAATCATTCTGCATCCTAACCGTTGCGTTATTGGCTTCTCCCCTTCTCTTTCTTCCTCATTTTCAAATCCTTTCTCTTATATTGTTATGAACTATGCGAGTACAAGCATAAATAAATAAAGGAAAAAATATAGAAGTATTTTCTCATATTGTGTCTTCAATTTGTGTATAATTTTTTATTTTTTTTAATAAGTATGTGGCTCATAATTAATCGAATCACAATATGAAAATTGAATTCTCATATAAAATGAAAAAATTAAACTCATAAATAAATAGTTAAGAAGTTCATGACCTAGGGAGTTAATCATTTCATGGTTCATACTACGTGAAGGCCATTAAAATGTTTGTGTTTATATCTTTTATACGATAGTATTAAGTGAAAGTTTTGAATTTCAAATATTCATTAATTCCTCGTGATCATGTCATACAAGGAAACAATATTGTTTTCAATGCTTTGTTGTATAATCTTAATACTTTATGCAACTTATTTAAAAAATTATTACATATGTTTGAGACAATATATATTTTTTTTCAAAAAGAATTGCGTAAGTTTTTAGGTAAACTTAAAAAAAAAAAAAAATTAAAAAGACAATCCAGATGGTGCATTTTCATCGTAATTAATTATTAATTATAGTCAAAGCAAGCCAACTACGATTGCAAGAAAAAACATGCCAAGAAGATCGTTTTGTAAGAAGCATGCCAACTAATAGCATATTATTCAAGTGTAATAATATTGTTGTACTTTTAATTTTTTTAAAGAAATAATTTCCCATTACTTTTTTATAACTATTTTTATGTATTATAATATTAAACATCACAGACATATTCACCACCGCAATGCAAATTTGGTTTAAATAAGTCAATTTTGACAGCTGAAAACAATGAAAGAAAATGTAATAGGGTTTGAATTCTGTTTTAAAAAATAATATTTTGAATAAAAGAATAAAAAAAAACTTGTTTGATAATAATTGTTTTGTAAAAATAATTTTAAACATTATATTTGATTTTTAATATCAAATTTAAAAAATATATCTTAATTGTTTCTTTTGCGTGTTTTGATTTTTAAGTTAAAAATAAAATACAGAAAGCACTTATTTTATTAATTATTTTATAAAAATTTTTTTAAAAAAAAAAAACAGAAAACAATCCTAAGTCCTAACTAACTCCTAGTTTTTGGAATCATCCTTGATGGGTAACCTCGTAGCCTATGCACAGAATCCAACTCTGAAAAAAGCTTAGTTTTATGCCGTTCACGTACAATGACAACGACAACGACAATGATAACTAGTTTTTATAGTTGTCTAAAGCCATTTAACATGCCAGTTTTAAATCAAATTTTATATTTGAGACCGTTGCTTGGCTCAAGAAGATCGTGAAGGTTTGTGCTTTGCTCTTCATTATAAAAACTGTTTCGCTAATTGCACTTTTCTAGCCGTTTTTACTTTTAAGCACTGCTGGTTAATTAAATTTCTTTATGCGTTTTTTATTTTATCGTTAGATCCATAGGTCAAATTATGAAACTGGGGTGGGGACAATCTTTGTTTCTTTTTAATTTTCTTGCAATAAACAACTGTTTTCATTAGCGGTGATAATCGACCAATCCAAATCGATTTAAATCGTGACTGAACCGAAAAATTAAAAATTGAAAAAATCAAAAATTGAAAAAATGGAAAATCGGTTAAAAACCGTAAATTTTAATTGGATTGTATGGGTTTTTGGATGGGTTGATGGAAATCGATCCAATATATTAATTTTCTTCTACCTACTTGGGTCTTTGTCTAATCATAACCTAAAAATTTCTAAATCCAATTAACCCATCAACTAAACCCAAGAAAAAAACTAGTCATATCTTATCAATAAAATTTTATTTTATCTTTATAGAGCTTCATATCTCATTGTAAAAAAAGCAAACAAACTATATTATAGTTTACCAATGTTTTTGTATTTCAAAAAAAATAAAAATTACAAAGCCAATATATATAAAAGATGTTATTGCCACAATAATCATGAAATAGATTTTAGGATTTTTAAAAAACCGAAAATCGATCCAATCCAAACTGAAAAAAATTGGATCGAATCGGATCGGATTTCAAAAAAATCAAAACCGATTGGATGATTACATGATCAAACCGAAATCATGCTTCATTGAACTCCCTGAGTCGGTCGGGCATAACGCATATTGATCAAGCAGTGACCGGCCCTATTGACTGTTCATGTCACCGAGCAGATTTCACGCATTGATCGACACATTCTTATTCTTACGAGAAAGAAGAAATATTGGATCAGATAATTTTTACTTCCAAAATTGATTCAATCTAGACCGCGAACACCACTAGTTTTCACCCAAAAAAGTGTGTGATTAGTTTTCTATTTCAAACATATTGAATCGTAACATGTAACGTGCATCGTTTGCCCGATTTTTTGTATAGTGTATTGTGAATCCTATGAAAAGCTCAATCTTCGAAATATTTAGGCCAGGTAAAGGCTTGTATGCGCGCCTATTTAAAAACAAGGTCGTAACTTAAAAAAGCCTGGCCTTTTGGCCTATAGGCCGGCCTGTTCTAATTTTAAATTAATTTTTTTTATATAATATTATTTATATTCTAAAAATTATTTTTTATGTGTGATTAGTTCTTTGTCATAGACATTTTATAATTTAGTCCCATGCTGGAAATATTATTTAATTAATGAGATATTTTATTTTTATTTTTATTTTATTTGTAATATGATAGGCCTAAAAGGCTTCATAGGCCATGTAGGCCTTTTCTTTTTAAATAACAGGGCAGGCTTGACCCTTATAATAAGCATCGTTTGCCCGATTTTTTGTATAGTGTATTGGGAGTCACATCAAATCATAAGATATAAAAATTAAAACATAATAAAAAATAATTTAAAATATCTATTTAGTTATTTATTTTATTAATACATATTTTCTAGATTAATTATTGAGTTTAAATCACAAATTATCTTTTTTCTTATTAATAATAATTTTTTAATTCTTTTTAATTTAAATTACAAATCAAATCTTTATATTAAAAAGAATAAATTTTGATTTGATTTTCATGTGATACATATTATATCGTATGATACAATATTATATCTTGATACATCTCACAATATGTATCATTACAATATGGTATCATATATGGTAGGATACTGATTACTATATTGCTTGTCATTATTTTGCACTATATCTCTGTGGTTAAGAAATTGATGTTCGGGTATTGGAATCGTAAAATGCATTCTATATACAAAAGAATATGATTTTCTTTTTTCTCAAAAGAACAAGTTTTTTTTTTTTGTCTAAAATCATTTTAGCTTATTTATAAATTTATTCAAAAGTATTATAAAAAATGAATTACTCCATTTAACATTTAATATCTTAAAACATTATTTTGATGTAAATTGAGATGATACCTTAATTAAAACTCTCTTCTTATTTATAGTCCATCATGATGTATTTGTTATAATAAATTTTTGTATTTTTCCCTAAATGTTCTCATGTCATGAGAAGATTCAAATTCGTAGGATATTTAAAAAAAAAAAACTTGAAAATCCGTAAGACGTTGGAACATCAAGATTCTTATAAATTGTACTTTTTTGTACAGTGTATCTCTAACATTGACTCTTCCATTCGGTTGTTAACAAAAATAAAAATAAAAATCAGTATAATAGAAAACCATATAATATTTAATATTTAATTTGAGTGGCTAATTTGGTGAGATGATAAATAAAGGTATATAATCCAGGTATGCACCAGGCTGAAGAAGACTGTCAAATTGATTATTCTATTTTATTCAATTTTAGCAGTACCTAAAACATCACATTTTTTCACCAAAAAAAAAAAAAAAGCATCACATTTAAAATTTAAATTTAAATTTATACAATGAAACAACGAAAAAAAATAAAAAATAAAAAATAAAAAATAAAAAATATAAAAAAAGCGACGTAGAAAAACAGAAACAAGAGGGAGACAGAGAAAGAAGAAGAAGAAGAAACGAAGAGAAAACGAGAAAGATACGTTGGAGAAGGCATTCAAATTAAATTTCGGAGAGGGATTTTTGTTCCCACCGGAACCCTGGCCAAACGCCGCCGCCACGTAATCCTTCCGGTGACACTGAACTTCCTCTCCACGCTCTTCCCGCCGCCGGCGATGGCTCATGAGCCACCGGCGAGCTATATTGGTTTCGGAGTCCCGCTTAACAGATCTCTTATTTTAATAACTAACTAACTAACTGAGAATCTGTTTGGAAGATCGTAACTAACCGCCCGTCAGCCACGGAGAGTTTGTTGGGACGGTTACCGGCTGGCGGATTTCTTCGGTGGGAGCGGTGATGGCTAAGGGAGGGCAATGCTTGTTCGAGAAGCTTGGGAGGTGCGCTCGGACGGTTTTCTTCGTGGTGGCATTGTTGGCGTCGCTGGCGGTGACGTCGCTGCCGGTGGTGGTGGCCGTGGTGGACGTTCTTGTCCCTTGCGTTCTGATCTCAAACTTCACTTGCGTTAAGTGCTACGGCATCAAGGAGCATTTTCGTCGTTACGCTTTCAAGAGCTCCTTGACGGATATTCCTCTCGTTTCGGTCTTAAGATCATTTATCATTATCTGTATGCTTCATTCTTCCTTTTTTTGTGCGTTTCGTTTCGTTCGCTTTTTCGCTTGATCTTACTGGTGTTTCAAGGAATCGTTAAGTTTGTGTTTAACAATTAGTTTCTTAATCTGTAGAAAAAATAATAATAATTGGATTCTCTGTGCATGTTAATTAGTGTAGTTCTCTTGTGATTGCAGGTGTTTATTCGGTTTGTGATGTCCCTAATCTCTCTCATGGTCCTTACCTTGGAACTGTGACTCTGTGTTCCTTTCTCTCAATTGTTCTCCTTTCAGTCAAAGCTTGTGTTTTCTCTGTAAATTCTCAGATTGAAGCGGAAGCTTCGGTTTCCTTGAAGAGGCAGAGACTCCATTTGAAGAAGTCATGGGGAATGCCTGTGTTGTTTCTTTCATCAGTTGTGTTTGCACTCGGCCATACTGTGGTTGCTTACAGAACCAGCTGCAGAGCACGGAGGAAGCTCTTGTTTCATCGAGTTGACCCTGAAGCTGTAAGTTTGGAACAGCCATCTAGTCTTTCTGTAATTTCTCAATTTGATAAAACATGCTTCAACCCAAAATCTTAAGGATTTCGTTAAGGCTAATTATTTATTTTTTATCTCTCTAACACACCCTTACACATCCTTACGCAATAGCCCTTACACAAGTCTATTTTTTAACCTGCCTTGTCATTTTTTTAAATCCACCTGAAAGTGGGGGCTGAGGATTGAACTTGTGGTTAGTGAAGCTCTCGTAATATAATAAACGTCATTCTAACCCAAAACCTGATAACACAGACTAGTGCTTGTTTTGCTTCTTTAGTTAACTTCTATTTGAATTAGCAGTTGCAATACTATGGACCGTTTACAAGAAAATCTCTGAAATTGACAAGAGTTTTTGTTGGTGACTAATAAATTTTATTACTTGGGTTACAGACATGTTGAAAACTACATTAATTTGTTTATGCTTGATTAAACAGGTCCTATCATGCAAAAATGTTTTCTCTGGCTACCAGAAGGTCCCACGTTCTCCTACTCCTGCTGGAGGGAGAACTGCAAAAAGTGACAGTGAAATGAGGCGTAGACCTTTTGTAACAGCTCGTGATGAAAAACTACTGGTCAGATTACTTGCGGATTCAGACAGCTTATTTATTACATGCCAAGGACTTACTCTCCATTACAAGCTGAGCTTGCCTGGTTCACCTCCACATACGTTGTCCTCCACATCCTGCATTGAATCAAATTCTAGTTGCAGCACTTCATCAATGGCTGGGGGGTTGTCAAAATCTAATAGACATTTGCTAAGTACATCTCCGAAAATCCAGCCACAGCTATACAGGAGTTATAGCAGTCAGTTCCATGGCTCAGCTCTATATGCTCCTCTATTAGATGGTCCTTTAACTTCTGTTATTTCTGAAGATATCCCTGTTTTTCACCTAGATGGTATTTGTGAAGAAGATGAAACTAGTAAATTGGATTCTTTATCTCTGGAGCAAAATTTAGAGAGTAATGGCCAATTAGGTATTGTTTTAATACATGGGTTTGGTGGAGGAGTCTTCTCTTGGAGGCATGTGATGGGATCTCTAGCTCGGCAGAGTAATTGCACAGTTGCTGCATTCGATAGGCCTGGTTGGGGATTAAGTTCAAGGCCGCATCGGGAGGACTGGGAGGAAAAAGAATTGCCTAATCCTTATAAGCTTGAAAGTCAGGTGATTATTATTTATCTCTTGTGTGAGCTGTAGACATTTGGTTATTTTGTAATTCTTATTCTTATTTAAAGAAGTATTAAAGGCATAGGCCAAGCTCGTTATCTATCTGGAGTCATGATCAAAATGCTATCCTTTCGAATAGAAAGTCAACTTCTGGATTCGAAGGCCTAGAGTTTATTGAATGTTGCATATCTGTTATTCCTGTTAATTATGCTTTAGTGGTCAGATTAAGAAGAAAGAAAATCTTACGTAAGTTTGGTGTCATGGGTTACTGAACCTTGTAAAGTAGGGGGAAAATATCAAATAGGGAGGAGACAAGCAGCATAAACATCAAATGGGGTAGCCCTTTTTCCTTTTCCGTTTCATTTTTTGGTGTTGGAATTCAACGGTGTAACTTTTATTTAAGTATTTTCACTTTGATTTTCTTTTTTTGATCCAGGTTTCATCTGAAATTCAATATCTGATAGATTCGGTTTTTTCAGGTTGACCTGCTTTTATCTTTCTGTTCTGAGATTGGATTTTCTTCAGTAGTGCTAATTGGTCATGATGATGGAGGGTTGCTTGCTCTGATGGCTGCACAAAGAGTTCAAACATCAATGAATTATTTCAATGTGAGTGTTTCTTCTTACTTGTTTTTTGGTAAGTAGGTAACTAGGTAACTTGGTAAATTTGATCAGCCTAATTTGCTGCTGAGCTTTTATCTAAATGTTAAAGTTGTTGAAATACCTATACATGTGATCTGTTTTGTCTCAATTCAGGTTACTGTGAAAGGGGTTGTATTGCTAAACGTTAGCTTGTCAAGGGAAGTGGTTCCTTCCTTTGCAAGAATCCTTCTGCATACCTCACTTGGAAAGAAGCATTTGGTTCGCCCTCTACTAAGAACGGAAATCATGCAAGTGGTGAATCGGCGTGCTTGGTATGATGCTAACAAATTGACAACAGAAGTTTTGACTCTTTATAAGGTATGTTTGTACCTTAAGCTATATAATCACTTTGTCTTTTCAAATTTTTTAATTTAGGCTGCTACTTTATACATTTTTTTTGTGTGTCTTTCTTTGCTTTGCTTTATAACTTTTATTGAGCATCATTTCTGGATTCAGAAATTTATTGTCTTGTGCTATATGTGACTGTTCTTTGTGTTTAGGCTCCACTATCTGTTGAAGGATGGGATAAAGCACTTCATGAGATTGGTAAATTGTCATCTGAAACCATCCTTTCAGCAAAATATGCAGAATCATTGCTACAAGCTATAGAAGACATTCCAGTATTAGTCATTGCAGGTGCAGAAGATTCCCTTGTTTCTTTGAAATCTTGTCAAGCTATGGCTTCAAAACTTGTAAATTCTGTAAGTATTCTACTTTTCATACATTCTCCACAAAACATGTAAATTCTGTTAGTGTGTAGGAGTGAAAATGGCAAGTGGAAAATGGATTGGAAGAACATGACGGTTTAGCTAGACTTGTATCATATCTAAATACTTCGCCAGTTCCATTCCTTCATTTTCCTACTCTCATTTTTAATTTCCCAAGCATTTGTCATGGCATACGAGTCTGCGTTATTAAGTTTCTAATGCTTCTCTTACCATTTCACATGCAGAGACTGGTTGCAATATCTGGATGTGGCCATTTACCCCATGAAGAGTGTCCAAAGGCATTGCTTGCAGCTATATCACCCTTCATTAGTAGACTCCTGTCTGTATCTGACTCGCAAAGCCAGTAAGTTCATTTCTTTTAAAGCTAATTTACATAGGGTTGTTATCTTGTAAGGGCTACGTACGATCTTCCTTTCCTATTCCTTTTCCTTTTCCCGTCTTTCTTTTGGTTTATTTCCTTCTTCTGTTTCTTTCTAAGCACTATTACTTCAAGAGAGAGAGAGACCAAAGGTCATCTTTCTCTGGGGTGTTTTTGACGTCCAAGTTTTAGGGGTTTTAACCTATATCTTCTCCATCCTTTCCCACCTTTCTTAGCAGTCAATGTTATGATCGTATGAGGTGCCTTGTCATTTCCCACTAAAAGAAAGTGGGGGAGACAACATGCATTTGTAAATGTATCATCAGATTGATAATGAATATAATTTAGCATGTCTTTGTTTCCCGCTGCTGAACACAATCCGTTCATGCTTCCAACTTTTTAAAATGCTAGTAACTTAAGCCACGATTGAAGGTGAGTCGAGTCTGCTTCTAAGTTACTCATAACTTAATTCGTTAAGAGTTTAATAAATTAGATTCAGTTAATGAACTGGAGTTGAAAATCCTAAGCTTATTGTTAGATTAGCTGCTTTTATATGTTCGATTCATTAAAGAAATTACAGAAATTTTTTGTATTGAGAATAAGACATAAGAAATTAAGAAATTTTTAGTTATGTGTTCAATTCTCAATCATTAAATAAATAAGGTGACTGGAATAAATAAATAATAAGAATAAAAATTATTACATCTAATCTTAATCATTAATCTGTTTACATCAAATAACTCACATATCTAATAAATTAAGTTGTTGATATAAAAAAAAATCAAATTGATAATATAACTTATTGTTGTAGAAAAATCACTCTGGGAGATTAGATCTCAAGTTGAAAAATCATAAATCCGATTTGCCGAAAAAAATAAATCAATCAAGAATCTGAACAAGGACACTAATTAAAAAATTTAACAAAAGAATATTCAAAAATTTCAAAATTGACATTTTAAAAATTTAAAAAGTATTTATTGTTTTTTTCTTAAATACCAAATAAATGCATTTAAATTTTTTAACATTCACTAATCCCATTTTTTTCCTTCTAAATACTATACTTTCTTTTATTTGACTTAATTGATTAATAAAACTGTGGTAACAAAATATGCCAGTGAGTGCGCTCCTAATATAGGTCCAATAATATATATGGATTAAATCAGTTTGGATAAATAAAAAAATAAAATATGCTAGTAAGTTACGAGGTTACTTCGTCAAAATAGATAATTTGATATTAGAAAAAGAAAAAGAAAAAGCAATCGTTGATTTTGGACTTTTGGACTGAGGGTGGTGATCCCGCTGTTAACATTTACCCAGCAAGAAGTGGAACAAGTGCACTTGGGTGGAGTTTAGAGTGGTGAAAGCAGAGAATCAGAGATGAACAACTGCACCTCTTTGTTGGACAATGATAAAAATGTAAAAATATTTTAAGACAATGATATTGTTGGGATAATTAAATGTGATGAGTCTCAAATTAGTTAGTAATAGGCTAAAAGAAGAGTATATAAGTGAGAGAATCCATTGATCCAATGTCTTAAGGTTTTGAGTTGTAACATGGTGTCAGATTCGCGATAGGCTTCCCCTGGACCCCCACAATGATGTAGTTTAGTCCATTGATGCTGGTCTCCCACAATAGGCTTCCCCTGGACCCCCTGCCAATGGTATTAGAGCTGTGTTGGGCCCAAACTAACCTGGTAATTGGCTAGAGGGGAATTGAGTACTTTGGATCTATGTATTCAGTTGAGGAAGAGCATACCAATGTTGGGTTTCACACTCAAAGGGAGATTGTTGGATTAGATGCTGGTAATGGTTGGGCCCAAACTAACCTGGTAATTGGCTAGAGGTGAATTGAGTACTTTGGATCTATGTATTCAGTTGAGGAGGAGCATACCAATGTTGGGTTTTACACTCAAAGGGAGATTGTTGGGATATTCAAGTGATGAGTCTCAAATTAATTGGTAATGGTAAGTGAAGTTCATATAAGTGGAAGAACCAATGAATTCAATGCCTTAAGGTTTTGAATTGTGACATGGTGTCAGATCCAATTGGTGTAGTTTGGTCTAGCTTAACCCATTTGTGGTGGTCCCCCAGCCACGGGCTCCCCTTGAACTTGCCTAACTCTAGTATCAGAGTCGGAGTTGGCCTTGAGCTAGCCAGATGTTTGGTTAGGAGATGAGTCGAGTACTTTGAGTCTGGGTACTCAGTTGAAGGAACATACCAATGTTGGGTTTCACACTTGAGGAAAAATTGTTGAGATAATCATGTTAGGTATTTGGTTAGGAGATGGGTTGAGTACTTTCGGTCTGGGTACTCGGTTGAGGGGGAACATACCAATGTTGGGTTTCACACCTGAGAGGGGGATTGTTGGGACAATCAAGTGTAATGAATCTCACATTGGTTGGTAATGGGCTAAGTGAAGAGTATATAAGTGATAGGACCCATGAATCCAATGCCTTAAGGTTTTGAGTTGTAATATGGTGTCAGATTCACTTGCTACGATTGGTGTAAGTTAGCCCATTGATGGTGATCTCCCGCCATAGGCTCCCCTGGACCCACCTAACATTGGTATATGAGAGTCGGGTTGAGTTCGAGCTAGCCTGGTGATTGGCAAGAGGCGGGTTAAGTACTTTGGGCCTGAATACTCGGGTTGAGTTCGGGTTAAGTACATTGCAATAAGTGAGACTCGAGAATTATTTCTATTTTAAAATTTCTATTGATTGACCCCATATTTATTAGTATTGTACGATACTATGATATGATGCAATTCACAAGTTCAATAATACATATCTAGATAGTGTATCAAAAAAGGATTGTACATACTATATCGTATCATACAATACGTATTATGTATCATACGATATGAAAAATAAATAAAAAAATTGTAATTTTAATATAAAAAAATAAAGATTTGATTTGTGATTTAAATTAAAAAAATTCTATAAAATTACTATTAATAAGGAAAAGTAAATAAATATTTTATTTGTGATTTAAACTCAAAAATCAATCTGAAAATTCCGTGTTAATAAAGAAAATAATTAAATAAATATTCTAAGTCTCTTAAGTCTTCAAAATAAAAAAATAAATCAATAAAAAAACTGATTCAAATTAAAGCAGCAAAAGGTTGCGTAAACAAAAAAAAATAATAAAGTGCCTTTTCAAAATATCTTTACCAACTTTGCTTTAGCCTTACGAAGTTGAAAATTTTTCAGCAAGAAAGATTTTTATTTTATTTTTTGTATATATATATAGTCAAATGACTTATCTAATTTATTTATATATGTAATTATATATTTTGTTTTGTATATTTTTATTTTTTAGGTCCTCGAAATCTTAAAGCCGACAATAATGATAAAATTAAATGCATTATCATTCAAGAAAAAGATAACGTCAGTAAGTTGATAAATGAAATAATATTACCAAGAGGAAAAATACAGGAAATGACCTCAAATTGTTGAACAAGAGATGAGAGATAAGTCAAATGACGAAACTAATGTAGAGTACACCTATTGTTATACTTGTAAGTTGTATATGTATATTTTTCCTTTAGTACCCAAGTAGTCTCTTGGTTTCCTACATCTGTGAGTGGTTCGTATAATAGCCACAAAATGGATTTATTATTTCATAACCTGGCAAAGATATATTTGTCCTTCTGATTTTGTATAAACCCTAATGAGAAGTTGGAAACCTAATCTTTATTTGATAAAATTCTATGCCTTCATGTAAAAGAGATTACATGCGACTTTGCATTATGATCGAGGGTGGGTGGTTTAAAAAACCATTTGACGTATGCTTATGGCTGTACCATTTACGTGGGAGAATAAAAAAAAAGGACTCTCTCTCCCCTAAATATTTGTTGTACAATTGTTGCACCCTGCATTTGGTGCGACCAACCAATGAAAATGACGCATTATTTGTGATTTATGTATGGAGGATAAAACAAAATATTTTTTTAATTCACATGTCAATTTCTAAATGAGATATGTAGGTGCAACTGATGTATAAAATGATCTCCTCTCTCCCAACCCAACTGAGGTGTCTTATCTAATCAAAAGCCTCCTTTCAAACCAAAATAATTTTCTCTAATTGTCATTTATTTGCTTTTGTGACCATTTAATGGATTCTTTGTTTTGTACAAGCCACCTTACCTTAATGTGTTCACGTGTATATATATGTATATGATAACAATACTATAACTATTATGCTCTCCACAAAGGCAAGCAATTTGCCATGTAAAAATATTTTAAATTTTTTTTAGTGTTTACTCTTAATAGATTATTCAATTTCCCAATTTAATCCTTCGTCAAGTGTTTTGCGTTACGCATAAGCCTTTATTCCAAAATTCTTTTGTTTGGGGTGGTGGTTGAAACTTTGTTCCTACATATATATTAAAACTTGAAAGAAGAAATAAAAAAAAATAAGTTAATTCACTTTTCTTTTTTCAGTTCACTTTAAATAAGTTTTCCCTTTAAATTTCTATTAGTATGTTTATTTTGAGTTTTATACAAAGTTTGTGAGTTGTAAAATTTGAAAGAAAAATAGTACGGCATACACAATCTTAAACATCATATAACAAATTAATTATAATTAAATAGATTTTAAAAAAAGAAAAAAGAAAACTAAAGATATTTTATTTAAATTCAATCAGCATTAAATATTCTTAAAAGAAAAAAAACTTCTTTAAAAAATAAAGTATGATTAATTATAAATTAATATCAAATACACGTAAAATACAAAAATAATTAAAATTAAATAGGATGTACCAATCTATCATTTAAATGCGCCTAAATTAAAGGGCGTGTATAGGATTATAATCTTAAAAGAATATCTATAATTGTAATAACTTTAAAGATTTTTTTTTATAATCAAGATTTTATAAGATTGAATCTTAAAGAATTTAAAAAAATTTATAAGATTTGAAAGAACAATGTGGATTTATAAGATTTTAAAAAAGTATATACATTTTTTTTGATAACCAAACATTCAAAATTATAAGAGTCAATAAAAAAAAAGCGTGCAATGATATTAATAAAAGTAGTAAAATGTAGATTACCAAAAAAGAGAGAGTAAAATCTAATATAATTTTCTCAATCAGTAATTTGATGTCTTACTAAGGAGCAACTCTTTACATATCTATATTAGCCCTCCACGTATTAGCATTTTCTCGTTACTGCTCTTGGGTTTGACCAATGGGTTGAAAATTATCTTCTTTATTTTATACACTATGTATATATGATTAAAAGACCTATAATCTTTTTATTCATTAAAATAATTCGAAATTTGCATATAGAACCTAAAATTCATGATAAAATTTTGTTTGAATTTTTTTGTAATTGATCGTGGAAACCTTAGAGTTTTTTGTTCTACGTGATGAGGGTTTTCTAACTATATATTATATGCATATTTTCATTAACTATTTTAAGAAAATTACGAATATAAATTTCTGGGTTTTATTACACAAAAGTTTAGAAAAAAATTCGAATTATTTTCAATTAATTTTGAAAAACAAGTTTTTCGTAGTCTATTGACACAAAAATTGTTTGAAGTCGTTCCTATAGTGAAGGAATTTTGTTCAGGAATATATTGTTACGAAATATAGGGTTCATATTATGAAAATTTCAATTTTTCTTTAAATCGATCTTGTTTTATTGATATAAAATGAAAATTGGTTGGGGGGTTTTTGTTCCCTTATTATTTTTCCATTGTTTTATGTTATTTTTAATACAGAAATCATACATTTTTGTGCCAAAAAAAATTACGACCCATAGCTTGAAAAATTGTGTTTTAAACTTTCCAAAAAGCTCTAAAAAATCTGCTACTTTTGAGATAGATTATATTAGAATTTGTTGGGTTGTTGTTGCTAGGTTGTTGTTGTGATTAAAATCGTTTAAAAATCTGTTGTTTTTGAGCATTGACAAAGCTCTCATGGCAGAACCCGATTTCAAGAAGGTAGACCCGCTAAAGAAAGAATAAGACACTGCATTAGAGAAATCTCAATAAACCTAGGGGATAAGGTGAGATTGTGAGAGAGGCATTCTACTTAAAATTCTCACTAAATGAAATTGACACCAATAGAAAATCCACTAAGATTGTTTTTCCTTTGTTTAAAATCCTGAATGAATACCCACTTGATTTGGACGGAATCTAATATAATTTTTTAAAATCCTAATTGAATACCACATGATTTATTTTCCATCCTTTAAAATCCTAATTAAATATCAATAGATTTTTTTATCCATGAACAATCCATTAAAATTCTTTAAAATATCATTCCAATACACTCCCATAAAGGAAAATTTTACAAATGAAACTTTGTCAATTAATCAAGATAAAAACAGTTAATTTGAATAAAATAAAACCAATCCATTCAAATTTGGAGAAGTTTTATTTGAAAACAAGTCCATTAAAATAAAATGCATACATTTGCGAGGTGGTTGTGGAACTTGTTTTTTTTTTTTTTGTAATCTAGTGTGGAACTTTGTTCCTTCATATTAAAACTGAAAAGCAATCTACCAAAAAATAAAAAAAACTGAAAAACAAAAGAATTGGTAATCTCTGGACATAAGAATTTAATATTGGAGACAAAAACTAATAAATAAAAGAATGTGCAGCCAGCCATCAGAATCTACAACACTGAAATCCCGCACGTAGGGCCCTCTGCTTCCTTAGATGCAAACCTTCTGACTTTGGCATTCGTTCAGGGCTTCGATACCCTTCCCAACCTAACCTGTGTTTTTCAAGAAAACCAGAGAGTCCTTCATAACGTTAAACAAGTTCTATGATTCCACATTCACCATTACACATGCATGCTTTAACAAAAAAAATCCAATAAAAATTAAACACTAATAAAATTAACCTACACAGGGAATGAAAAAGAGTCTGCACTACTAATGTCTTTCGATTGGTCAGAGTCCCTTGATTCTTCAGCAGATACAATCTCACATTCTTCAATTTCCACAATATGGCATTCCCTTCGGATGTTGTCTATATGTTGCTGTGTACCATTGTCTACCATTTCTTCTTCCTCGTCCTGCAAGGAAATTAAACATGGACATTAACAACAACAATAACAATAACAACAACAACAACAAAATAGTTGTAGTAGTACTCAAATGTATGCACCTTCATCGGTGTATGAACCTCATCTTTATTATCTTTCACTACATCAAATGTATCATCCTCTCCAAAACAGAAAACTATGTCACCTTCATCGGGTGAGATAGACAAATTTGGATCAGCATATCTGTTTCGAACAGTAACCTCATCTTTATTCTTCGCCATTTGATTTTGATTGTTTAGCTGTCTCTTGTTGAATTTTTTCAATGGCTTTGACATATAGCTATTATTACATAAGCTCTTGTTGAATGATTCTTCAGCAGATACAATCTCACATTCTTCAATTTCCACAATATGGCATTCCCTTCGAATGTTGTCTCTATGTTGGTGTGTACCATTGTCTACCATTTCTTCTTCCTCGTCCTGTAAGGAAATTAAACATGGACATTAACAACAACAACAACAACAACAACAACAAAACACAACAAAACAGTTATAGTAGTACTCAAATGTATGCACCTTCATCGGTGCATGAACCTCATCTTTATTATCTTTCACTACATCAAATGTATCATCCTCTCTAAAACAGAAAACTATGTCACCTTCATCGGGTGAGATAGACAAATTTGGATCAACATATCTGTTTCGAACAGTAACCTCATCTTTATTCTTCGCCATTTGATTTTGATTGTTTAGCTGTCTCTTGTTGAATTTTTTCAATGGCTTTGACATATAGCTATTATTACATAAGCTCTTCTTCTTTTTATTGGTGAATGATTTGTTTCTCACTGGCACACGATGGGATAAACTCAGTTCTTCTTGATCATCTGCAGAGAATTCAAGAAAATCATGTGAGAATATGGTGTGAGATTGAATATTAGAAGTGAATGTTTGTACTTTTTTTCCGTTGATCTTATAATGTTAAGATACTAAATATTAATCAAGAAAAAAAATAAAACAGAAAAAAGCATTCTCATTTGTTAATGTTTACCTATAGGCAACACGCAAGCCTTGAAACATGAAGCCCAGACTCGTACAAGCCATGTCATTGTGCTGATCTTTGTATGCTTTCTTCGACTCTTTTGATCTTCGTAGAGAAGGGGAATTTTGCACTTGAAATTGAAAAAGAAAAAGCTATTCAACCACAATGAGTAATGGTTCCATTATATAACTATACACATAGAAAGAAAAAGGTAAGAAATTTGACAAAAAGTGTTAGCAAAGATTGTAACATTCATTAAGCCGTTAGCAATGATTGTAACAGCCATCAAGTCATGATTGTTAGCTGCTACATATTAATAGGCTGTTTGTAACCGCCATTATGCTTCCCGGCAAGTATACCGATCGCACAAGTAATAAAATGATAAGTAAAGTTCGTCTCCACAGGGATTGAGATCGAATATCAAATAAATTTTCTCTTAAAGAATGAACGATTTCAAAAAGGGTTTTGACAAATATTGGCAATTTGATTACAATTGTAATCTGAAAATAAAAGGACTTGTTTTTGTATTTTTATATTGAAGAATAAAACAAAGAACAAAGATTTATTTTTGTAAATATTAAAAAAACATTGCAGCCAGGGTTCATTCACCAAATGATCCATTTTTTACTCCGGATTGATTTACAATAATTATTTATATAATTACTCAGATAAATTATCATCTAAAAGATTCAATAGTTAACCCTCAATTCCTTGCAGGGTTAACCCTTTAATCCCATGAGAAACCCCAATTCCTTGCAATGTTTCTCATGGGATCAAGTAATGAGCGCGATAATTTAAGCATCTGAAATCGTATACACGTCTATTCCTAGCACGCATACAGATTGTTATCTTACTCCCTTGCGAGATCAAAACCCCAATATTCCTATCTAGGGTTTTGATCCTCAGAATATCCCCAACTATCAGATTGATCAACTCTAACAAAGGGAATATAAAATTCGCACAGAGTAAAGATAAAGATAATTATATAAATTAAAAACTACAAATCAATCCTTCGTGTCAAGGGTTCACATATGGATCGTGAACCCTGACTACAATAAAAAGATCTAGCCAATCAACATCATGATCGCCATCTAAAATTCAACATCAACTAAAATAAAAGAGAGTGGAAGAAGAAGAAGAAGAGATGAATCGAGATCTACATGACTCTCTGCGCACGACGGTTGTCTCTCTTCGAATGGAATGGATTAGATCTGAATGGAATGGAATGTCTTGGAATGGTGGAGGACCACCCTTTTTATACTTGAGTTTCTGGGCCTGGTCCATGTAATGCTGCGTGAATAGATGAGGATGACACTTCATTTTGATGTAATGCTGACAAAGCATCCTATCCTTATTTGTTGTAGTGCCAGCCGTGCTTTGATTCAGCGCTTTGATTGCAGATTCTTCCTTTAATTGCTTAAGCGTTAATTGAGGATAGTTTGAAATGTGATTTAAATGGTGCAGCGTTGATCAAGGATAATTTGGAATTTGACATGATGAGCTTTAAATGCTGATCCGTGTGTTGTTCCTCTCAAAGTGTCCAGATCTGCCTCCCAATTTCTGAGTTCCACCTTCGGGTTTTGTGAAGAGTTTTATTTATAAGACTCTTTTTCCCTTCCAAAAATACTCGCACAGCCCGGTACTTCTTTCCCGAAAATGCCCCTCTGGTGAAACGTATAACGGAAGAATTAAATTACAAATTATTACGTAACGGAAGAATTAAATTAAAACTTATTTGAATTCAAATTTTGAATTCGAATTCTGAATTCAAATTTTGAATTCGAATCTCAATTCAATAGTGGCGCGACACTCTGGCACTTTGTTTGGTCTCTCGCGCGGTCTTCCCTTCCTTGTTTTTCAAATCTTTGAATCTCTTTCACACTTTAACCTATAAAAATCATATAAAAAATGAGAAATAAGAAAAACAAAAAAAAAATAATAAAAGCAATTAATAAACAAAACATGCTCTTTTATAATTAAATTCCTATTGTTTTTGGCTTGGAAAACATAACTTGCCAGAGGCACATCAGCCATTAAGTTGTAATTGTTAGCTGTTACATATTAATAGATGTTTGTAACAGTCATCAAGTAGTAATTGTTTGCTGTTACAGAATATATTATTTGTATAGATAAAATGCATAGTTGTAGATAAGTTTGAATTCAAATGAATAACAGTATTATTGTAATGCCTATAAAGACAATTCAATTTATTCAATAAAGGTAGTTCGATACCTAATTATTATGGTATCAGAGCACGATCTCTTAAACACTTCCGCAAAATTGAAACTCTTACTAAGGAGCAACTCTTTACATATCTATATTAGCCCTCCACGTATTAGCATTTTCTCGTTACTGCTCTTGGGTTTGACCAATGGGTTGAAAATTATCTTCTTTATTTTATACACTATGTATATATGATTAAAAGACCTATAATCTTTTTATTCATTAAAATAATTAGAAATTTGCATATAGAACCTAAAATTCATGATAAAATTTTGTTTGAATTTTTTTGTAATTGATCGTGGAAACCTTAGAGTTTTTTGTTCTACGTGATGAGGGTTTTCTAACTATATATTATATGCATATTTTCATTAACTATTTTAAGAAAATTACGAATATAAATTTCTGGGTCTTATTACACAAAAGTTTAGAAAAAAATTCGAATTATTTTCAATTAATTTTGAAAAACAAGTTTTTCGTAGTCTATTGACACAAAAATTGTTTGAAGTCGTTCCTATAGTGAAGGAATTTTGTTCAGGAATATATTGTTACGAAATATAGGGTTCATATTATGAAAATTTCAATTTTTCTTTAAATCGATCTTGTTTTATTGATATAAAATGAAAATTGGTTGGGGGGTTTTTGTTCCCTTATTATTTTTCCATTGTTTTATGTTATTTTTAATACAGAAATCATACATTTTTGTGCCAAAAAAAATTACGACCCATAGCTTGAAAAATTGTGTTTTAAACTTTCCAAAAAGCTCTAAAAAATCTGCTACTTTTGAGATAGATTATATTAGAATTTGTTGGGTTGTTGTTGCTAGGTTGTTGTTGTGATTAAAATCGTTTAAAAATCTGTTGTTTTTGAGCATTGACAAAGCTCTCATGGCAGAACCCGATTTCAAGAAGGTAGACCCGCTAAAGAAAGAATAAGACACTGCAGTAGAGTTTTTACCAAAAAAAAAAAAATTGACACTGCAGTAGAGAAATCTCAATAAACCTAGGGGATAAGGTGAGATTGTGAGAGAGGCATTCTAATGAATACCCACTTGATTTGGACGGACTCTAATATAATTTTTTAAAATCCTAATTGAATACCACATGATTTATTTTCCATCCTTTAAAATCCTAATTAAATATCAATAGATTTTTTTATCCATGAACAATCCATTAAAATTCTTTAAAATATCATTCCAATACACTCCCATAAAGGAAAATTTTACAAATGAAACTTTGTCAATTAATCAAGATAAAAACAGTTAATTTGAATAAAATAAAACCAATCCATTCAAATTTGGAGAAGTTTTATTTGAAAACAAGTCCATTAAAATAAAATGCATACATTTGCGAGGTGGTTGTGGAACTTGTTTTTTTTTTTTTTTTGTAATCTGGTGTGGAACTTTGTTCCTTCATATTAAAACTGAAAAGCAATCTACCAAAAAATAAAAAAAACTGAAAAACAAAAGAATTGGTAATCTCTGGACATAAGAATTTAATATTGGAGACAAAAACTAATAAATAAAAGAATGTGCAGCCAGCCATCAGAATCTACAACACTGAAATCCCGCACGTAGGGCCCTCTGCTTCCTTAGATGCAAACCTTCTGACTTTGGCATTCGTTCAGGGCTTCGATACCCTTCCCAACCTAACCTGTGTTTTTCAAGAAAACCAGAGAGTCCTTCATAACGTTAAACAAGTTCTATGATTCCACATTCACCATTACACATGCATGCTTTAACAAAAAAAATCCAATAAAAATTAAACACTAATAAAATTAACCTACACAGGGAATGAAAAAGAGTCTGCACTACTAATGTCTTTCGATTGGTCAGAGTCCCTTGATTCTTCAGCAGATACAATCTCACATTCTTCAATTTCCACAATATGGCATTCCCTTCGGATGTTGTCTATATGTTGCTGTGTACCATTGTCTACCATTTCTTCTTCCTCGTCCTGCAAGGAAATTAAACATGGACATTAACAACAACAATAACAATAACAACAACAAAATAGTTGTAGTAGTACTCAAATGTATGCACCTTCATCGGTGTATGAACCTCATCTTTATTATCTTTCACTACATCAAATGTATCATCCTCTCCAAAACAGAAAACTATGTCACCTTCATCGGGTGAGATAGACAAATTTGGATCAGCATATCTGTTTCGAACAGTAACCTCATCTTTATTCTTCGCCATTTGATTTTGATTGTTTAGCTGTCTCTTGTTGAATTTTTTCAATGGCTTTGACATATAGCTATTATTACATAAGCTCTTGTTGAATGATTCTTCAGCAGATACAATCTCACATTCTTCAATTTCCACAATATGGCATTCCCTTCGAATGTTGTCTCTATGTTGGTGTGTACCATTGTCTACCATTTCTTCTTCCTCGTCCTGTAAGGAAATTAAACATGGACATTAACAACAACAACAACAACAACAACAACAAAACACAACAAAACAGTTATAGTAGTACTCAAATGTATGCACCTTCATCGGTGCATGAACCTCATCTTTATTATCTTTCACTACATCAAATGTATCATCCTCTCTAAAACAGAAAACTATGTCACCTTCATCGGGTGAGATAGACAAATTTGGATCAACATATCTGTTTCGAACAGTAACCTCATCTTTATTCTTCGCCATTTGATTTTGATTGTTTAGCTGTCTCTTGTTGAATTTTTTCAATGGCTTTGACATATAGCTATTATTACATAAGCTCTTCTTCTTTTTATTGGTGAATGATTTGTTTCTCACTGGCACACGATGGGATAAACTCAGTTCTTCTTGATCATCTGCAGAGAATTCAAGAAAATCATGTGAGAATATGGTGTGAGATTGAATATTAGAAGTGAATGTTTGTACTTTTTTTCCGTTGATCTTATAATGTTAAGATACTAAATATTAATCAAGAAAAAAAATAAAACAGAAAAAAGCATTCTCATTTGTTAATGTTTACCTATAGGCAACACGCAAGCCTTGAAACATGAAGCCCAGACTCGTACAAGCCATGTCATTGTGCTGATCTTTGTATGCTTTCTTCGACTCTTTTGATCTTCGTAGAGAAGGGGAATTTTGCACTTGAAATTGAAAAAGAAAAAGCTATTCAACCACAATGAGTAATGGTTCCATTATATAACTATACACATAGAAAGAAAAAGGTAAGAAATTTGACAAAAAGTGTTAGCAAAGATTGTAACATTCATTAAGCCGTTAGCAATGATTGTAACAGCCATCAAGTCATGATTGTTAGCTGCTACATATTAATAGGCTGTTTGTAACCGCCATTATGCTTCCCGGCAAGTATACCGATCGCACAAGTAATAAAATGATAAGTAAAGTTCGTCTCCACAGGGATTGAGATCGAATATCAAATAAATTTTCTCTTAAAGAATGAACGATTTCAAAAAGGGTTTTGACAAATATTGGCAATTTGATTACAATTGTAATCTGAAAATAAAAGGACTTGTTTTTGTATTTTTATATTGAAGAATAAAACAAAGAACAAAGATTGATTTTTGTAAATATTAAAAAAACATTGCAGCCAGGGTTCATTCACCAAATGATCCACATTTTTTACTCCGGATTGATTTACAATAATTATTTATATAATTACTCAGATAAATTATCATCTAAAAGATTCAATAGTTAACCCTCAATTCCTTGCAGGGTTAACCCTTTAATCCCATGAGAAACCCCAATTCCTTGCAATGTTTCTCATGGGATCAAGTAATGAGCGCGATAATTTAAGCATCTGAAATCGTATACACGTCTATTCCTAGCACGCATACAGATTGTTATCTTACTCCCTTGCGAGATCAAAACCCCAATATTCCTATCTAGGGTTTTGATCCTCAGAATATCCCCAACTATCAGATTGATCAACTCTAACAAAGGAAATATAAAATTCGCACAGAGTAAAGATAAAGATAATTATATAAATTAAAAACTACAAATCAATCCTTCGTGTCAAGGGTTCACATATGGATCGTGAACCCTGACTACAATAAAAAGATCTAGCCAATCAACATCATGATCGCCATCTAAAATTCAACATCAACTAAAATAAAAGAGAGTGGAAGAAGAAGAAGAAGAGATGAATCGAGATCTACATGACTCTCTGCGCACGACGGTTGTCTCTCTTCGAATGGAATGGATTAGATCTGAATGGAATGGAATGTCTTGGAATGGTGGAGGACCACCCTTTTTATACTTGAGTTTCTGGGCCTGGTCCATGTAATGCTGCGTGAATAGATGAGGATGACACTTCATTTTGATGTAATGCTGACAAAGCATCCTATCCTTATTTGTTGTAGTGCCAGCCGTGCTTTGATTCAGCGCTTTGATTGCAGATTCTTCCTTTAATTGCTTAAGCGTTAATTGAGGATAGTTTGAAATGTGATTTAAATGGTGCAGCGTTGATCAAGGATAATTTGGAATTTGACATGATGAGCTTTAAATGCTGATCCGTGTGTTGTTCCTCTCAAAGTGTCCAGATCTGCCTCCCAATTTCTGAGTTCCACCTTCGGGTTTTGTGAAGAGTTTTATTTATAAGACTCTTTTTCCCTCTTCCAAAAATACTCGCACAGCCCGGTACTTCTTTCCCGAAAATGCCCCTCTGGTGAAACGTATAACGGAAGAATTAAATTACAAATTATTACGTAACGGAAGAATTAAATTAAAACTTATTTGAATTCAAATTTTGAATTCGAATTCTGAATTCAAATTTTGAATTCGAATCTCAATTCAATAGTGGCGCGACACTCTGGCACTTTGTTTGGTCTCTCGCGCGGTCTTCCCTTCCTTGTTTTTCAAATCTTTGAATCTCTTTCACACTTTAACCTATAAAAATCATATAAAAAATGAGAAATAAGAAAAACAAAAAAATAATAATAAAAGCAATTAATAAACAAAACATGCTCTTTTATAATTAAATTCCTATTGTTTTTGGTTTGGAAAACATAACTTGCCAGAGGCACATCAGCCATTAAGTTGTAATTGTTAGCTGTTACATATTAATAGATGTTTGTAACAGTCATCAAGTAGTAATTGTTTGCTGTTACAGAATATATTATTTGTATAGATAAAATGCATAGTTGTAGATAAGTTTGAATTCAAATGAATAACAGTATTATTGTAATGCCTATAAAGACAATTCAATTTATTCAATAAAGGTAGTTCGATACCTAATTATTATGGTATCAGAGCACGATCTCTTAAACACTTCCGCAAAATTGAAACTCTTACTAAGGAGCAACTCTTTACATATCTATATTAGCCCTCCACGTATTAGCATTTTCTCGTTACTGCTCTTGGGTTTGACCAATGGGTTGAAAATTATCTTCTTTATTTTATACACTATGTATATATGATTAAAAGACCTATAATCTTTTTATTCATTAAAATAATTAGAAATTTGCATATAGAACCTAAAATTCATGATAAAATTTTGTTTGAATTTTTTTGTAATTGATCGTGGAAACCTTAGAGTTTTTTGTTCTACGTGATGAGGGTTTTCTAACTATATATTATATGCATATTTTCATTAACTATTTTAAGAAAATTATGAATTTAAATTTCTGGGTTTTATTACACAAAAGTTTAGAAAAAAATTCGAATTATTTTCAATTAATTTTGAAAAACAAGTTTTTCGTAGTCTATTGACACAAAAATTGTTTGAAGTCGTTCCTATAGTGAAGGAATTTTGTTCAGGAATATATTGTTACGAAATATAGGGTTCATATTATGAAAATTTCAATTTTTCTTTAAATCGATCTTGTTTTATTGATATAAAATGAAAATTGGTTGGGGGGTTTTTGTTCCCTTATTATTTTTCCATTGTTTTATGTTATTTTTAATACAGAAATCATACATTTTTGTGCCAAAAAA
>JAVKPL010011067.1:0-11700 GCA_032173675.1 Gastrolobium villosum | reverse complement strand
AAAATCTTCGAGGGAATCCATTTTTTCTCGAAAAAAATTACAAAATCATTTTTTTTGCATTTATTTTATTCATCCGTTTTCGACGGAATTCTTTTTCATTTAAAAATCTTCGACGAAAATCACTTTCCATCAAAAATCTTCTACGGAATCCATTTTTCGTCAAAAAACTTCACAAAATCCATTTCTTCTGCATTTATTTTATTCATCAGTTTTCGACGAAATCCATTTTCAATCCAAAAACTCACAAAATCAATTTCTTTTGCATTTATTTTATTCATCCATTTTGGACAGAATACATTTTCCGTCAAAAATCTTCGACGGAATCCATTTTCCATTGAAAAACTTCACAAAATCAATTTATTTTGCATTTATTTTATTCATCAGTTTTCGACGAAATCCATTTTCAATCGAAAATCCTCACAAAATCTATTTCTTTTGCATTTATTTTATTCATCAGTTTTCGACGGAATCCATTTTCCGTCAAAAAACTTCACAAAATCAATTTCTTTTGCATTTATTTTATTCATCCATTTTCGACGGAATACATTTTCCGTCAAAAATCTTCGACGGAATCCATTTTCCATCAAAAACTTCACAAAATCAATTTCTTTTGCATTTATTTTATTCATCAGTTTTCGATGGAATCCATTTTGCGTCGAAAAACTTCACAAAATCAATTTCTTTTTCATTTATTTTATTCATCAATTTTCGACGAAATCCATTTTCCGTCAAAAAACTTCACAAAATCAATTTCTTTTGCATTTATTTTATTCATCCATTTTCAACATAATACATTTTCCATCAAAAATCTTCGACGGAAACCATTTTCCTTCGAAAAACTTCACAAAATCAATTTCTTTTGCATTTATTTTATTCATCAGTTTTCGACGGAATCCAGTTTCCATCGAAAAACTTCACAAAATCAATTTCTTTTGCATTTATTTTATTCATCCATTTTCGACGGAATCCATTTTCCGTCAAAACACTTCACAAAATCAATTTCTTTTGCATTTATTTTATTCCTCCATTTTCGACGGAATACAATTTCCGTCAAAAATCTTCGTCGGAATCCATTTTCCGTCGAAAAACTTCACAAAATCAATTTGTTTTGCGTTTATTTTATTCATCAGTTTTCGACGGAATTCGTTTTCCGTCGAAAAACTTCACAAAATCAATTTCTTTTGCATTTATTTTATTCATCCATTTTCGACGGAATTCATTTTCCGTCAAAAATCTTCGACGAAATCAATTTTCCATCGAAAAACTTCACAAAATCAATTTCTTTCGCTTTTATTTTATTCATCATTTTTCGACGGAATCCATTTTCCGTCAAAAAACTTCACAAAATCAATTTCTTTTGCATTTATTTTATTCATCAGTTTTCGACGAAATTCTTTTTCCGTCAAAAAACTTCACAAAATCAATTTCTTTTGCATTTATTTTATTCATCCATTTTCGACGGAATTCATTTTCCGTCAAAAATCTTCGACGAAATCAATTTCCCATCGAAAAACTTCACAAAATCAATTTCTTTCGCATTTATTTTATTCATCATTTTTCGACGGAATCCATTTTCCGTCGAAAAACTTCACAAAATCAATTTCTTCTGCATTTATTTTATTCATCAGTTTTTGACGAAATCCATTTTCCATCGAAAAACCTCACAAAATCAATTTCTTTTGCATTTATTTTATTCATCCATTTTCGACGGAATCCATTTTCCGTCTAAACACTTCACAAAATCAATTTCTTTTGCATTTATTTTTTTCATCAATTTTTTACGGAATCCATTTTCCGTCGAAAAACTTCACAAAATCAATTTCTTTTGCGTTTATTTTATTCATCATTTTTCGACAGAATTCGTTTTCCGTCGAAAAACTTCACAAAATCAATTTCTTTTGCATTTATTTTATTCATCCATTTTCGACGGAATTCATTTTCCGTCAAAAATCTTCGACGGAATCCATTTTCCGTCGAAAAACTTCACAAAATGAATTTCTTTTGCATTTATTTTATTCATCAGTTTTCGACGAAATTCTTTTTCCGTGGAAAAACTTCACAAAATGAATTTCTTTTGCAATTTATTTTATTCATCCGTTTTCGACGGAATTCGTTTACCGTCAAAAATCTTCGACGCAATCCATTTTCGTCGAAAATCTTCTACGGAATCCATTTTCGACGGAATCCAGTTTCTGTCAAAAAACTTCATAAAATCAATTTCTTTTGCATTTATTTAATTCATCCATTTTCGGCAGAATACATTTTTCGTCAAAAATCTTCGACGGAATCCATTTTTCATCGAAAAACTTCATAAAATCAATTTCTTTTGCTGTTATTTTATTCATCCATTTTCGACGGAATTCATTTTCCGTCAAAAATCTTCGACGTAAACTCTTTTCCGTCGAAAAAATTCACAAAATCAATTTCTTTTGCTTTTATTTTATTCAACCATTTTCGACGGAATTCATTTTCCGTCGAAAATCTTCGACGGAATCCATTTTCCGTCGAAAACCTTCACAAAATCAATTTCTTTTGCATTTATTTAATTCATCCATTTTCGGCAGAATTCATTTTCCGTCAAAAAATCTTCGACGGAATCCATTTTGCGTCGAAAAACTTCACAAAATCAATTTCTTTTGCATTTATTTTATTAAACTGTTTTCGACGAAATTCTTTTTCTGTCGAAAAACTTCACAAAATCAATTTCTTTTGCATTTATGTTATTCATCCATTTTCGACGGAATACATTTTTCGTCAAAAATCTTCGACGGAATCCGTTTTTCATCGAAAAACTTCATAAAATCAATTTCTTTTGCATTTATATTATTCCTCCATTTTCGACGGAATTCATTTTCCGTCAAAAATCTTCGACGGAATCCATTTTCCGTCGAAAAACATCACAAAATCAATTTCTTTTGCATTTATTTTATTCATCCATTTTCGACGGAATTCATTTTCCGTCAAAAATCTTCATAAAATCAATTTCTTTTGCATTTATTTTATTCATCCGTTTTCGACGGAATACATTTTTCGTCAAAAAGTCTTAACCGGAATCCATTTTTCTTCGAAAAACTTCATAAAATCAATTTCTTTTACATTTATTTTATTCATCCATTTTCGACGGAATTCTTTTTCCATCAAAAATCTTCGACGGAATCTATTTTCCGTCGAAAAACTTCACAAAATCAATTTCTTTTGCATTTATTTTATTCATCCATTTTCGACGGAATTCATTTTTCGTCAAAAATCTTCAACGGAATCCATTTTCCGTCGAAAAACTTCACAAAATCAATTTCTTTAGCATTTATTTTATTCATCTATTTTAGACGGAATTTATTTTCCGTTAAAAATCTTCAACAGAATTCATTTTCCGTCGAAAAACTTCACAAAATCAATTTATTTTGTATTTATTTTATTCATCCGTTTTCGAGGGAATTCATTTTCCGTCCAAAATCTTCTACGGAATCCTTTTTCCGTCAAAAAACTTCTCAAAATCAATTTCTTTTGCATTTATTTTATTCATCCGGAATCCATTTTCCGTCGAAAAACTTAACAAAATCAATTTCTTTTGCATTTATTTTATTCATCCATTTTCGACGGAATTCATTTTCCGTCAAAAATCTTCGACGGAATCCATTTTCCGTCGAAAAACTTCATAAAATCAATTTCTTTTGCATTTATTTTATTCCGTCGAACACTTCACAAAATCAATTTCTTTAGCATTTATTTTATTCATCCATTTTCGACGGAATTCATTTTCCGTCAAAATCAATTTCTTTTGCATTTATTTTATTCATTTTTCGACGGAATACAATTTTTCGTCAAAAATCTTCGACGGAATCCATTTTCCGTCGAAAAACTTCACAAAATCAATTTCTTTTGCATTTATTTTATTCATCCGTTTTCGACGGAATACATTTTTCGTCAAAAATCTTCAACGGAATCCATTTTTCGTCGAAAAATTCATAAAATCAATTTCTTTTGCATTTATTTTATTCATCCATTTTCAACGGAATTCATTTTCCGTCAAAAATCTTCGACGGAATCCATTTTTCGTCGAAAAACTTCATAAAATCAATTTCTTTTGCATTTATTTTATTCATCCATTTTCGACGGAATCTGTTTTCCATCGAAAAATTTCACAATATCAATTTCTTTTGCATTTATTTTATTCATCCATTTTCGACGGAATTCATTTTCCGTCGAAAAACTTACAAAATAAATTTCTTTTACATTAATTTAATTCATCCATTTTCGACGGAATACATTTTCCCTCAAAAATCTTCGACGGAATCCATTTTCCGTCGAAAAACTTCACAAAATCAATTTCTTTTGCATTTATTTTAGTCATCCGTTTTCAACGGAATACATTTTTCGTCAAAAATCTTCGACGGAATCCATTTTTCGTCGAAAAACTTCATAAAATCAATTTCTTTTGCATTTATTTTATTCATCCATTTTCGACGGAATTCATTTTCTGTCAAAAATCTTCGACGGAATCCATTTTCCATCGAAAAACTTCACAAAATCAATTTCTTTTGCATTTATTTTATTCATCCGTTTTCGACGGAATTCGTTTTCAGTCAAAAATCTTCACAAAATCAATTTCTTTTGCATTTATTTTATTAGTCCGTTTTCGACGGAAAACATTTTTCGTCAAAAATCTTTGACGGAATCCATTTTTCGTCGAAAAACTTCATAAAGTCAATTTCTTTTGCATTTATTTTATTCATCCATCTTCGACGGAATTCATTTTCCGTCAAAAATCTTCGACGGAATCCATTTTCCGTCAAAAATCTTCTACGGAATCCATTTTCCGTCGAAAAACTTCAAAAAAGCAATTTCTTTTGCATTTATTTTATTATTCCGTTTCCGATGAAATTCTTTTTCCGTCGAAAAACTTCACAAAATCAATTTCTTTTGCATTTATTTTAGTCATCCGTTTTCAACGGAATACATTTTTCGTCAAAAATCTTCGGCGGAATCCATTTTTCGTCGAAAAACTTCATAAAATCAATTTCTTTTGCATTTATTTTATTCATCCATTTTCGACGGAATTCATTTTCTGTCAAAAATCTTCGACGGAATCCATTTTCCATCGAAAAACTTCACAAAATCAATTTCTTTTGCATTTATTTTATTCATCCATTTTTTATGGAATCTATTTTCCGTCAAAAAATTTCACAAAATGAATTTCTGTTCCATTTATCTTATTCATCCGTTTTCAACGGAATTCATTTTCCGTCAAAAATCTTCGACGGAATCCATTTTTTGTTTAAAAAAAGTACAAAATCATTTTTTTTTGCATTTATTTTATTCATCCGTTTTCGACGGAATTCATTTTCATTTAAAAATCATCGACGAAAATCACTTTCCGTCAAAAATCTTCTACGGAATCCATTTTCCGTCAAAAAACTTCACAAAATCAATTTCTTCTGCATTTATTTTATTCATCAGTTTTTGACGAAATCCATTTTCCATCGAAAAACCTCACAAAATCAATTTCTTTTGCATTTATTTTATTCATCCATTTTCGACGGAATCCATTTTCCGTCAAAACACTTCACAAAATCAATTTCTTTTGCATTTATTTTTTTCATCAATTTTTTACGGAATCCATTTTCCGTAGAAGGAATCCATTTTCCATCGAAAAACTTCACAAAATCAATTTCTTTTGCGTTTATTTTATTCATCAGTTTTCGACAGAATTCGTTTTCCGTCGAAAAACTTCACAAAATCAATTTCTTTTGCATTTATTTTATTCATCCATTTTCTACGGAATTCATTTTCCGTCAAAAATCTTCGACGGAATCCATTTTCCGTCGAAAAACTTCACAAAATGAATTTCTTTTGCATTTATTTTATTCATCAGTTTTCGACGAAATTCTTTTTCCGTGGAAAAACTTCACAAAATGAATTTCTTTTGCAATTTATTTTATTCATCCATTTTCGACGGAATTCGTTTACCGTCAAAAATCTTCGATGCAATCCATTTTCGTCGAAAAACTTCACAAAATCAATTTCTTTTGCATTTATTTTATTCATCCATTTTCGACGGAATCCAGTTTCTGTCAAAAAACTTCACAATATCAATTTCTTTTGCATTTATTTAATTCATCCATTTTCGGCAGAATACATTTTTCGTCAAAAATCTTCGACGGAATCCATTTTTCATCGAAAAACTTCATAAAATCAATTTCTTTTGCTTTTATTTTATTCATCCATTTTCGACGGAATTCATTTTCCGTCAAAAATCTTCGACGTAAACTCTTTTCCGTCGAAAAAATTCACAAAATCAATTTCTTTTGCTTTTATTTTATTCAACCATTTTCGACGGAATTCATTTTCCGTCGAAAAACTTCACAAAATCAATTTCTTTTGCATTTATTTAATTCATCCATTTTCGGCAGAATTCATTTTCCGTCAAAAAATCTTCGACGGAATCCATTTTCCGTCGAAAAACTTCACAAAATCAATTTCTTTTGCATTTATTTTATTAAACTGTTTTCGACGAAATTCTTTTTCCGTCGAAAAACTTCACAAAATCAATTTCTTTTGCATTTATGTTATTCATCCATTTTCGACGGAATACATTTTTCGTCAAAAATCTTCGACGGAATCCGTTTTTCATCGAAAAACTTCATAAAATCAATTTCTTTTGCATTTATTTTATTCCTCCATTTTTGACGGAATTCATTTTCCGTCCAAAATCTTCGACGGAATCCATTTTCCGTCGAAAAACATCACAAAATCAATTTCTTTTGCATTTATTTTATTCATCCATTTTCGACGGAATTCATTTTCCGTCAAAAATCTTCACAAAATCAATTTCTTTTGCATTTATTTTATTCATCCGTTTTCGACGGAATACATTTTTCGTCAAAAAGTCTTAACCGGAATCCATTTTTCTTCGAAAAACTTCATAAAATCAATTTCTTTTACATTTATTTTATTCATCCATTTTCGACGGAATTCTTTTTCCATCAAAAATCTTCGACGGAATCCAATTTTCGTCGAAAAACTTCACAAAATCAATTTCTTTTGCATTTATTTTATTCATCCATTTTCGACGGAATTCATTTTCCGTCAAAAATCTTCACAAAATCAATTTCTTTTGCATTTATTTTATTCATCCGTTTTCGACGGAATACATTTTCCGTCAAAAACTTCACAAAATCAATTTCTTTTGCATTTATTTTATTCATCCATTTTCGACGGAATTCATTTTTCGTCAAAAATCTTGAACGGAATCCATTTTCTGTCGAAAAACTTCACAAAATCAATTTCTTTAGCATTTATTTTATTCATCTATTTTCGACGGAATTTATTTTCCGTTAAAAATCTTCAACAGAATCCATTTTCCGTCGAAAAACTTCACAAAATCAATTTATTTTGTATTTATTTTATTCATCCGTTTTCGAGGGAATTCATTTTCCGTCAAAAATCTTCGTCGGAATCCATTTTCCGTCAAAAATCTTCTACGGAATCCATTTTCCGTCGAAAAACTTCTCAAAATCAATTTCTTTTGCATTTATTTTATTCATCCGTTTTCGACGGAATACATTTTTCGTCAAAAATCTTCAACGGAATCCATTTTTCGTCGAAAAATTAATAAAATCAATTTCTTTTGCATTTATTTTATTCATCCATTTTCAACGGAATTCATTTTCCGTCAAAAATCTTCGACGGAATCCATTTTTCGTCGAAAAACTTCATAAAATCAATTTCTTTTGCATTTATTTTATTCATCCATTTTCGACGGAATCTGTTTTCCATCGAAAAATTTCACAATATCAATTTCTTTTGCATTTATTTTATTCATCCATTTTCGACGGAATTCATTTTCCGTCGAAAAACTTACAAAATAAATTTCTTTTACATTAATTTAATTCATCCATTTTCGACGGAATACATTTTCCCTCAAAAATCTTCGACGGAATCCATTTTCCGTCGAAAAACTTCACAAAATCAATTTCTTTTGCATTTATTTTAGTCATCCGTTTTCAACGGAATACATTTTTCGTCAAAAATCTTCGACGGAATCCATTTTTCGTCGAAAAACTTCATAAAATCAATTTCTTTTGCATTTATTTTATTCATCCATTTTCGACGGAATTCATTTTCTGTCAAAAATCTTCGACGGAATCCATTTTCCATCGAAAAACTTCACAAAATCAATTTCTTTTGCATTTATTTTATTCATCCGTTTTCGACGGAATTCGTTTTCAGTCAAAAATCTTCACAAAATCAATTACTTTTGCATTTATTTTATTAGTCCGTTTTCGACGGAAAACATTTTTCGTCAAAAATCTTTGACGGAATCCATTTTTCGTCGAAAAACTTCATAAAGTCAATTTCTTTTGCATTTATTTTATTCATCCATCTTCGACGGAATTCATTTTCCGTCAAAAATCTTCGACGGAATCCATTTTCCGTCAAAAATCTTCTACGGAATCCATTTTCCGTCGAAAAACTTCAAAAAAGCAATTTCTTTTGCATTTATTTTATTATTCCGTTTCCGATGAAATTCTTTTTCCGTCGAAAAACTTCACAAAATCAATTTCTTTTGCATTTATTTTATTCATCCGTTTTCGACGGAATACATTTTTCGTCAAAAATCTTCAACGGAATCCATTTTTCGTCGAAAAATTAATTAAATCAATTTCTTTTGCATTTATTTTATTCATCCATTTTCAACGGAATTCATTGTCCGTCAAAAATCTTCGACGGAATCCTTTTTTCGTCTTAAAACTTCATAAAATCAATTTCTTTTGCATTTATTTTATTCATCCATTTTCGACGGAATCTGTTTTCCATCAAAAAATTTCACAATATCAATTTCTTTTGCATTTATTTTATTCATCCATCTTCGACGGAATTCATTTTCCGTCGAAAAACTTACAAAATAAATTTCTTTTGCATTAATTTAATTCATCCATTTTCGACGGAATACATTTTCCGTCAAAAATCTTCGACGGAATCCATTTTCCGTCGAAAAACTCACAAAATCAATTTCCTTTGCATTTATTTTATTAATCCGTTTTCGACGAAATTCTTTTTCCGTCGAAAAACTTCACAAAATCAATTTCTTTTGCATTTATTTTAGTCATCCGTTTTCGACGGAATACATTTTTCGTCAAAAATCTTCGACGGAATCCATTTTTCGTCGAAAAACTTCATAAAATCAATTTCTTTTGCATTTATTTTATTCATCCATTTTCGACGGAATTCATTTTCTGTCAAAAATCTTCGACGGAATCCATTTTCCGTCGAAAAACTTCACAAAATCAATTTATTTTGTATTTATTTTATTCATCCGTTTTTGAGGGAATTCATTTTCCGTCAAAAATCTTCGACGGAATCCATTTTCCGTCAAAATTCTTCTACGGAATCCATTTTCCGTCGAAAAATTAATAAAATCAATTTCTCTTCCATTTATTTTATTCATCCATTTTCAACGGAATTCTTTTTCCGTCAAAAATCTTCGACGGAATCCATTTTTCGTCGAAAAACTTCATCAAATCAATTTCTTTTGCATTTATTTTATTCATCCATTTTCGACGGAATCTGTTTTCCATCGAAAAATTTCACAATATCAATTTCTTTTGCATTTATTTTATTCAACCATTTTCGACGGAATTCATTTTCTGTCGAAAAACTTACAAAATAAATTTCTTTTGCATTAATTTAATTCATCCATTTTCGACGGAATGCATTTTCCGTCAAAAATCTTCGACGGAATCCATTTTCCGTCGAAAAATTCACAAAATCAATTTCCTTTGCATTTATTTTATTAATCCGTTTTCGACGAAATTCTTTTTCCGTCGAAAAACATCACAAAATCAATTTCATTTGCATTTATTTTAGTCATCCGTTTTCAACGGAATACATTTTTCGTCAAAAATCGTCAACGGAATCCATTTTTCGTCGAAAAACTTCATAAAATCAATTTCTTTTGCATTTATTTTATTCAACCATTTTCGACAGAATTCATTTTCTGTCAAAAATCTTCGTCAAAAAACTTCACAAAATCAATTTCTTTTGCATTTATTTTATTCATCCATTTTCGACGGAATTCGTTTTCCGTCAAAAATCTTCACAAAATCAATTTCTTTTGCATTTATTTTATTAGTCCGTTTTCGACGGAAAACATTTTTCGTCAAAAATCTTCGACGGAATCCATTTTGCGTCGAAAAACTTCATAAAGTCAATTTCTTTTGCATTTATTGTATTCATCCGTTTTCGACGGAATTCATTTTCCGTCAAAAATCTTCGACGGAATCCATTTTCCATCAAAAATCTTCTACGGAATCCATTTTCCGTCGAAAAACTTCAAAAAATCAATTTCTTTTGCATTTATTTTATTATTCCGTTTTCGACGAAATTCTTTTTCCGTCGAAAAACTTCACAAAATTAATTTCTTTTGCATTTATTTTATTCATCCGTTTTTGACGGAATACATTTTTCGTCAAAAATCTTCAACGGAATCCATTTTGCGTAGAAAAATTAATAAAATCAATTTCTTTTGCATTTATTTTATTCATCCATTTTCAACGGAATTCATTTTCCGTCAAAAATCTTCGACGGAATCCATTTTTCGTCTTAAAACTTCATAAAATCAATTTTTTTTGCATTTATTTTATTCATCCATTTTCGACGGAATCTGTTTTCCATCGAAAAATTTCACAATATCAATTTCTTTTGCATTTATTTTAATCCATTTTCGACGGAATTCATTTTCCGTCGAAAAACTTACAAAATAAATTTCTTTTGCATTAATTTAATTCATCCATTTTCGACGGAATACATTTTTAGTCAAAAATCTTCGACGGAATCCATTTTCCGTCGAAAAACTCACAAAATAAATTTCCTTTGCATTTATTTTATTAATCCGTTTTCGACGAAATTCTTTTTCCGTCGAAAAACTTCAAAAAATCAATTTCTTTTGCATTTATTTTAGTCATCCGTTTTCGACGGAATACATTTTTCGTCAAAAAACTTCGACGGAATCCATTTTTCGTCGACAAACTTCATAAAATCAATTTCTTTTGCATTTATTTTATTCATCCATTTTCGACGGAATTCATTTTCCGTCAAAAATCTTCGACGGAATCCATTTTCCGTCGAAAAACTTCACAAAATCAATTTATTTTGTATTTATTTTATTCATCCGTTTTCGAGGGAATTCATTTTCCGTCAAAAATCTTCGACAGAATCCATTTTCCGTCAAAAATCTTCTACGGAATCCATTTTCCGTCGAAAAACTTCTCAAAATCAATTTCTTTTGCATTTATTTTATTCATCCGTTTTCGACGGAATACATTTTTCTTCAAAAATCTTCAACGGAATCCATTTTTCGTCGAAAAATTAATAAAATCAATTTCTTTTACATTTATTTTATTCATCCATTTTCAACGGAATTCATTTTCCGTCAAAAATCTTCGACGGAATCCATTTTTCGTCGAAAAACTTCATAAAATCAATTTCTTTTGCATTTATTTTATTCATCCATTTTCGACGGAATCTGTTTTCCATCGAAAAATTTCACAATATCAATTTCTTTTGCATTTATTTTATTCAACCATTTTTGACGGAATTCATTTTCCGTCGAAAAACTTACAAAATAAATTTCTTTTGCATTAATTTAATTCATCCATTTTCGACGGATTACATTTTCCGTCAAAACTCTTCGACGGAATC